>NPFK01000471.1:0-22009 GCA_002382855.1 Penicillium occitanis (nom. inval.) | reverse complement strand
GAAGAGGGAGGTAGAAGAGGGAGGGAGAAGAGGTAGTTAGTAGAAGGGGCAGAAGAGTGGGGTAGAAGAGCAGGTAGAAGGGAGTCGGAGGGAGTCGGAAGAGGGAGGCAGAAGAGGGAGTTAGAAGAGGAAGGTAGAAGAGGGTGGTAGAAGAGGGTGGTAGAAGAGGGAGGTAGAAGAGGGGTTACAAGAGCAAGGACCAGCGCCATCCAATCATTAGCTTGAATGATAATACTTAACAACTAACTTAATGCATGGATGCTTAGCACAAACGTATAGTTAGTACTATATATAATCCTGAGTGAATTCAGCCAATCGGAAATCAGCTAGTCACAAACCGTTCTAGATGCCTTAGCAGATTTTCCCAAAATATTTCCTCAATGGCCGTACCACATCTCGATAATATGATAAGTTGGCGGTAAGTCCGCTTCTGAATGTTTCCCCTTAATGTAAAATGTCTAATAAACCTCGATAGGACGACAGCTTGCTTAGCATATCATCCTCTCCCAAGCAATTATCACTGAAAGAGGAAATACAATACTCATCATCACAAGTAGGGCGCATATAAAATTCCAGCCTTGCCCCAGGTTCACCACAATTTAACACTGATCAGTTCTAGCCTTTCACCGGTTTCATGCCTGAAAATCCTGAAAATCAGGATCGACCTTCTATGTTTACTGGATAATGGGAAGAGGAGCATACGATACCACTGGTGTAAAGAAGCCCGGCCAGCCGAAACCCCCGAAATAGTGCCTACATTCACCCTGCAACATTTCAAACCAGACTGCATAGACAGTTTTTCAGACCCTAGGCCAAGAAATACAGATAACCAATATGTGCTGCTTCCCATAGTTATTAGCCTTGTTTGGTCAGTTGGGATGGCATTCATCTGTTACCCCTTCTCAGCCCCTGTCACAGGAGCAACAGATGAGGTGCCTTGTTTTCTCTTCATATATATTGCTGACAAACAGGGAATAGGATAGATCCTTTACTAGCATCAAACATGGATATCGAACGCTTGATTCTTTGCCACAGCTGCTTCTAGTTGTTATTAAATGAGATAGCATTAGCTCTGTCGAAGCGCCTGCATCTACATTCCTCACCCCATCATTATCTTCAAAAGATTCAAAGATCACTGTACAAACACTGGAATCTATGCCACAGCTACCTATGGTTCCTGTCAAACAAGATAGCATTAGCTCTATTGAAGCGCCTGCATCTATGTCCCCAACCCCGTCATTGTCTTCAGGATCTCCGAAGATCACTGTACGCTTAATCAAGTATCAGGGGCTAGAATTAAAGACTGTAGATATCGCGTATACAGTTGGGAAGCGCCGATCATAGCATTGGTTACTTTACAGGAGGCTGGTGGATGAATGGGGGGAGGATGCCATTAGAAAGTTCAATCCGAGATTTCGTTAGGCATGGTATTAGAATTGTGTATTTAATTTATATACAGGCTCTTTCATCGTGATTGATTGGTGATCTTATTCAATTTACATGACCTCAAGCGCACTATAAAAAGCAATTCCACCCAAGCCATACCTTGATCTAGCATTCTTAATCTAGACAACAGATGAGATATTGCATTTCCTAATCATTGCTACTACAAGACCCATTCCAAACCTAGCAGACGGCTAGACCTTTATTGTAGTGAACACAACATGTTAGCAAGTTCTCCACATTGACAGATATACATGTTCCAAGATACTTGACCTAAATTGTATTCTAAATACACTAGCTGCTTGTCTTGGCTGCTATAAGAGAAGGATCAAAAAGTGCAAGCTGATAACGGCTCTACTAGGATATGGTGCGCTATATAAAGCTAGACTTTGCTAATGATATGAAAGATTTCGCATAATTTAGCAGCAACAGCACTGTGTTCTTTGAAACTACGGGAAAACAATTGAAAATTTTCGAAAATTACGATATGAGTAAACCAAATACGCATACATGTAATATTCTGACGCCCTAAACTATAGGTTGAAGGCCAAATTGATCGCTGGTATCGTCACAAAAGACAAGTGGCTGAGGGCAGAGGATTTCCTTGCTCAGCGCCCTCTAAGAGTGATAGATGAGGGTGTTTATTGTGAGCAAATCTGAAGAAGAGCTCGATGGCATGCTTTCAGAGCGTGATACAGAGCTAAAGGAAATCTATTCTAATATTCTAAGACGGCATCAACTAGTGGATGCTAGAAAGGACCATTACTCAGTGGAAATAATGTGGCAAAACGTGATACAGCTTCGACAGACTTTAAAATAAGAGGCCAGTGTTACTTTAATGAGAATTTGCTGAAATATTAGGACTATAGAACTGATTTGGGTCATGGATATCAATTGAAGGCCAAATCGCACAAGACTATCAAAAGACCACACGTACTACTGTAGAATTTGGCTTGTATTTGACGTATAAATTGACAGAATGATGCACTACTAGCGTATAGAATCCGTATGCAAAGAAACACCAGGTATCCTAACTCACCGCAATCGTGATCTAAATTTAGGGCTACAAAGAAAATCAACTTGGATATCCCTGTGCGTAGATTACTATACACATAAACAAGTATCAGGGGCCAGAATTGAAGACTGCAGAAATAGCGTAAACAACTAGTCAGCACTGGTTATGACCTTGGTTATTTTACAAGAGATTGTGGACGCATAGCTACTCTCACCAGCACTAACTAGTGTTATGGGTTCTTTTGTTGCTAATAATTGGTGATACTGTCAATTGATATATATGATATTAGACGCACTATACAATGCAACCTCTTATGGTTCATAGCATGAACTAGCGTCCCTAGTTTAGATAAATATGGTGAGGTGCATTTCTCGTTCATTAATCCTGCTTCATGCATTTGCTGAATCTAATTTAGCTTTGACTTGCATCCAGGCCAGCAGCGATTTATGAGAAACCAAGCCCTTAATAGCCCCTTCGCATGGCTTAACCTAAGGATTGATGAAAATGACTATATATGCATGCTGCAACAGGGATCTGAGTCTTTGAGTAGTTGGCACGTACGCTCGTTTTGTTGGTTCAGCTAGATCGGTCGTAAACCCCAAAGCTAGACAAGAACGCACGGTAAAGGGGTCGTTCTAGACTATCCTCCGCGTACAATAGCGATTGGCAAGTCTAGACCCTGTAAGATAATAATTACGACGAATACGCCTCGCTGGAGACTGATTACAGGGTTTAACAAGCCGATATGTCTTGATAATGGTCACCAGATTGATGACAGCCCACGTCAGCTTCTCAGCGGATTTCTTTCTCCATGGTAGGAGGAAAGGTCATACCAAAAAGCTATAAATATTCCGATACCCTCCTGTCTTTCTGTGGACAAAGACCGCTGGCAAAAAGCAAAGACAATATCATCAACAAAATAATGTGAGCCTATCATCCTTAGCCGCAATGAGTCCTATTGATGAAGTGAACAGGGCTACTTCTCCACTCTGTGCGCATATTCGCACCTTTAAGCAGTGGCTCGCTAAAGTGAATGAAGATCCACAAGGTCCATTCTCCAAGAACAAAAAAATCGAAGAAATGAATCTCTTGGAATTGGAGCAGGAGAGAGACTTCCTGGAGTCAAAACTTCGTTCAATCTATACCGAGAAATTGATAGTGAATAATCAATAGGAGAGGGGTATGGAAGACTTTCGACTTTATACGCTGAGGAACAAAGCATCCGGCCTGCTTTCCACTGGATTCACAATTAGTGACGGACCCTCCAGTGAAGAGGTTACGCGCAAGAGGCTGAACCAATAATCTGCGCCAAAAAGTGCTGCAGTCTCGACAAACTTCGCAAAACAAGGCTAGTGATAGTTTACGGAGACTTTGCAATGACAGGACTATGTAACTGATTTGGATCATATACAGGTACACGCAGTACTGCAGAGTTTGGCTTGATTTTCATGTATGAACTGGCAGAATATGTACCGTAACTAGATGAATCCAGAATTGCATGAGGTCCAGAAGGGATGTACTAGTCTGTATAAAAGATGATAATAGATAGCCACAGAGCTCTAGTGAATCTGTTGCCCTTCATGCCGCAGATGATGGTATTATAAACATAATCATCTGCAGAGAGACCTCGATAAATGTTAGTTAGATGACCGCGTTTAAGTAGCGGATGGTCATCCATTCATTCTCTAGTCTAATGCATGTTCACACTGATCTTCCCTAGGGCCGAAAAGTTCTGGATCTGGTACGGTGTGATACTAAGAAGAACGGTCAGTAGCACTACCTTTTTTTCCCTTTCTCTGGATATCATTTCAAATTTTCACGACCTCAGTACCAGACGAAGAATCACAATGCCTCCGGATCGCTCCTCATTCACAGCTTTAAATCTACCTTCAACTTTCTCGCTACCAGTATGTATGGATTACTTCACTCTTTCCGCCGGCCCGAACACAGAGCTCTGGAGAAAACCGCCCAATGGAGACATCTCAACCGCCCTAATAGTCTTCACCTCATTGAGATAACCCTTTGTTGTGGCGGAAGTCACCATCAGCGCTGACTGGGAGATGGAATGGGATCAAGGCGGACTTGTTATCTTTACTGGAGATGCTCCTACCCGGTCACTACCTTCTGAATCCCAACAATAATCATCAGAAACTGACGTGTGTAGTTTCAATACAATGAGATCACATTCACCTGCGCATTCTTACAAATGGGTAAAAGCAGGCATGGAATTTTCCTCGGGTACAGTTAATGTAGCATCCGTCAGCGCGATATCAGATGGAACAGACTGGTGTTTATCGCCGCTAGCCATGCCCAGCATATCAATAAATGTAATATCACTGCGCATCAAGATGGAAAGAGTTGGATCGTCGCTTTGGATCTGGTATCAGATTCCCTCCCTGTCGCCGGATGCCGTCACGCTGGGAGCCGTGGGAAGCACATGGAAAAGGCTTCGTGAAATCACTAGCTTTTTCTATGGAGTTGAGGATAAGTGTGTGCACGTCGGGGTATATACCAGTCGTCTAACCAGTATACAACAAGGAGGCACAATGTGGGAAGCGATGAACGATATGCGAATAGACGATTTGAATATGTCTGGTGGAGGACACAGACTTATTGTTGAGTTTAAGGATCTTGAGATATTCTGAGGGGAGTCCTTCTTGTCACAATGTTATCTATTGTTATTTCCACTTTCTTCTTCTTGACCAGATTTCCTCTTTTGGGACATGTTTCTTTTGTTTGCTGTATAAACTAGAGGTTTTTGATGGTTCATGTCTGTCTCTATATGGGTTGATAAGCATAAAGAAGATCTGACATAGTATGGGGAGGAATTAGATCTTGAGTTAAGATACAGGTTCTATTTGCTGTGCTTGAAAGAACTGTAGATGAATTAGGTACCTGCTGACTCACCCTCCGCGGGGTATAACACGGGTGGGCCCACATCGAGAGGTAAAATCTTTATGATTATATATGTCCTTGAAGTAATCCGTAGTAGTGATAACAATATGCGTGCTTTCCATCATTTACAGATTCTCTACGATGAGGAAATGGAGAACAAGTTACATCATCTCATTCCACAGATGGAATCCTAGTTACTTGGTGCTATTCTATTCAACGGTGACCAGACTGAGCTCAGCGTCGCATTTCCCGTTGCTGAAAATGTCGATGCTGTATTAGCTCCCATTCGAAAACTAATATATAAAGGTGTATGGTATCTTTAATCTAGAGAACCGCTATAGGTGCTGACAGTCTAATTTAGGCAGCCAAATATGCACTTCTTCGCACTGGACGGACCACAAACACACTAATAAACTTGTCCCACGCAGTTTATACTGTCCTCCACGTTGACGGCAGACCGCAAATCGGAGGCATACCTCTGAGTCTCGCAAAGTCGATTTGGATCGATCGGCCCATTGTTGTTGATGCTAGGTTTATTTTCGTGGTTAGCAAGCCGGCCGAGATCCTTGTTGGAAAAAGCAACACTACGTGAGCTTATGCTCACCTTATACTTAAATCATCCATTATTCTGGGTAATTTGATATTCTAGTTGTCACATCCGGGTTCAAAATGTCTTCTCTGGTCTCAGGCATGTCGCTGAGTGGAAATCGATCGATCAACATTGGGGCATGGTATTGGATTAGATCATCTTTATTCGCAGTTAGTGAACCTCATGCTATCTGAAATTGATGGCATACCGGAAAATAAATTATCCTAGGAAAGCATTGCATCTGAGTTAAAGCCATCTAACTGGCCATCTGCTTTGAGTTCCTGTTAATAATAATTCTGAATTGCGTAGAATCATCTCTTACAGATAGGACTAGCTCCAGAACTTATATATGGATTACTACATGTTTCATTTTCGTTATAATATTCCACAATAAATCTGAGATCGAAGAGTTCCTGACTCCTTTGTAGGATCTTCTCAGCGGCAATCGACGACTGCAGTGCTCTTTGATAGCAGTCATAGAATTTCTTGAAATTCTTTTGTAATAATAACAGACCCTGGTGAATATCATCTTCCATGGAGCGGAAGTGCCCATTTAATTTATCAACGCGAGGAAAGCCTTTGAGACATTGAGGACAGACTAGTTTGATTTTCGATTTGCTTAATATCTCAAAGAGGGTTTTGTGCTGTTGTTCTTGACTTGCCATTTCGAAGTCAAGGGCGAAGGTTCCTTTTCTCAACTGTTCCATTCTCGACACAAAGTGGCGTATGGTAACATTATGTATTGTCTACTCGTATCGCTTGATTTTCTGATTGTTCCGATTCGTGCTGATCTAAATAAATGCTTGGCCATAAAATGGTGAAAGCGGATCAGCATCATAGCGCTGTCGTCTCCACTTTTCCTTGTTCATGCAGGTTAACGCATAGTGCGAAATATGCCCTTCATTTCAATCCTACACTGTTGGAATCCTTGTTGAAGTCCACCGGCTGAATTTAGGCCGCATTTGGAAATTGTTTTCATGGCTAGGAAAAAGTCTGTTGCAGATGATGTGGCCCAAGCATCCTTGCTAGGTTGCACGGTCATCGTCCCCTTTTTGGTTCTCACTCCCTACCTGACGCTGAAGCTATTTATAATCTCTCCCAGTTGTATTCCAAATGACTGCAGCCTCGAATGAGAATTTCCTTTGGCAAAAGAGAATATGGCGGTGAATCTAATTATACCCGAAGATCCATTGGCGTGGCGGGCCAAAGAAATGATGGCGGCTTACTGGGCTCACGACCAAGACTCAATATGCTTGATTAAGAAATTCTGCCCCTACAACGAAGAATATTACTTCAAGAATCGACATTGGCTGACAGATTCACCGCTGGATTACTTTCGATCTGAGATTAGCATTAAAACTGAACAACTGTTTAGAGACGAAAAGGAGGTTCTTGGAATGGTCGATAGAGAAATCCACCGACTATTCGTTGGGGTGACATTTTCTGGTTGGACACAACAAGCCTTGGATCTAAGTCCAAGATCAGTGATACATTTTGAATTCTTATTATTCAAGACTAGTAGTAAGCTCTGGAGGTTCATTCGCGAACATGAAAGTGAACAGGAAAAATTTCAGTGGATTGGGGAATAAGTGAGCACTACCCTCAACTCTGTGACTAGTACTAATTGATAGTAGATGACCTGGAGAAAGAATCCATTTATATGCATCATCATATGTGCCTGCGCGTTCTATTTCTATCCACTAAGAGTCAACCTGGATTTCATAACAAAGCCTATTCAACAGCACATATCGAAGTGTGCTGCGTTGGTTGAGAATCTACAAGCATTGGAGAGGTTTGAAGGTCAATTCCTATTAGGGTACGAGGAGTTTTGGTACGAGTCTTTCAGAGATTATACGTCTTTTGTGAAACTTTTCAGATCGATCCAGCACAACAATCTGCATCTTGGCTTTTGTGGAACAATTTTTGTCGTATGTCTGATATACATCCGGATACATTTCAAACTATTATAGAACCCAATTAGCTCTTTCCACTTCTTCCATATCCATGGTTAATCTACAAGCTTGAATTTTAGTCGTGCAGAATAATCAGCGGTATGGCATCAAGACAAGGATCTGGTGGAGTCCGGCTGACTCCTATTGTTAACCAGCGCGTATAGCTCACGGAGATTCAATTCTTGATGTGGAACACGCCAATCTTATTATAGAGCTTGTCTATGTATCTGACAAGCGAAAAGATCAACTGAGAAGACGCCGACAGTAACGAGCCTAGTGATGAGATATCTTGAAACAGAGAGCGGTAAAGATCGTTGATTGGTCTATAGTGAGATAGGAAAAGGACTAGAAAGCCACTTCTAAAATTCATTGCATGCGAAGTTTTCTCGTCAACATTCCTGTTGCGGTCAATCTCCATCTTTGATATACTTAAACACAAGCATACCTGTGCCAAAAATTGACCAAGCATTAGCTTTATGCATAGACACTGCATGAGACACTACTGCCTAATCAGTGCTACTGCGCGTGTTGGCATTCCCAGCCTCACCTGCTGATAATCCTTGGAAATCCGCCAGTAAGAGGAGAGACAATTGTCACCGGCATTTCTTCGAGGCTGTACATTAAAACTAGGGATTTTTGACTTGAACATGGCCTTCTAAATTTATTTAACTCTTCCTCCACCCCTTGAATTAATCGTAAAATCTGACGTTCTCCTTATCATCTCTCTTCTCACAATCAAACAATAATTTATTCAAGTTTTAATTCATCAACCAACCTGTCATCCCCGCCTGAAGATATTTTTAAGAATTTTTTTTTCCTAGGCTTTTCCCTTATAGCTCATTTACTCGCCACCTATCTCAACGTGGATGGATCATCTTTTCTAACACCTGTTATACTGCTGGGGGCTCTTGTGGCATATATCGGTTGAAAACCTCCCAACCTTTTGGCTATGGTGGAGAATTGGTTCATGTCTAGCATTGAGATCCAATGGTCTAACCACTCTTTTGAGGCTCTGGAAAATTGGCTGGGATAGGATAAGATTCGCAAAATGTCTACCCAGCTACGTGTAATAACTGGATCACGATTATTTTGGGCCAAGGACAAAGCCCACGTCGAAGAGAAACATATGTTACAAATAGAACCATCTCGGATATTCAGCATGCCACGTCTCATCTTAACCCTTGGAAAGGGGAAACACTGGTTCTGGTATAGATGGCGCCCAATCGTGGTAGTTAGAGAGGAGAAATCGGAAATTTTGGATAGTCTACATCTAAAGTGTTTTGGATGGAGCAACGAGAGCCTTCAAAATATACTACACGAAGCACAACTCAAGCTCACAGAGCTAAGCGAGAACATGACTACCGTTTATCGTATGTAGATGAAATCTGAGTCGGTCGCCTAGACCCGTGCACTAGGCCAACGAATGCGACTACTGTCAACAGTTATTATGAACTCCAACTCACAAAAAAAATTTATAGATGATATCCATGCTTATCTACAACCAAAGACACGAGCATGGCACAATGCGCGTGGGCTTCCTTACCGCAAAGGTTATCTGTTTCATGGTCCTCCTGGGATAGGAAAAACCAGCTTGTGTATTGCTGCGGTAGGCCACTTTAAGCTGAAAATATACATCCTCAGTCTCAATAATATGACAGAGGATGACCTTAATAGCCTAGTATCAACCTTACCCGCACAATGTATTCTACTTCTGGAGGATGTTGATACACAAAAGTTCATGAATCCCCGCACTGCCGAGGCCAGTAATATCATTTCCACATATCAACGACTAACTCTCTCTTCACTGCTGAATGCCATTGATGGAATAATAGCCACGGAAGGCCGCATCCTTATAATGACTACTAATCATAAGGACAAGCTCGATCTAGTCCTGGTACGCCCAGGCAGAGTTGACATGACTATTAGCTTTGAGTACCCCGACTTTAATAGCATTAAGCGCCTATTTCTCTTGATGTATTCCGAAAGTTTGTCAGAAGAGCAGGGGGTCTAGCAATTAGCTTTGCCCCATTGCCGATAATGCCTATAATTTTAGTCATCTCCCCCGGCTGGCGATTCAGTTATCACTCTAAAAGATGAACTCGAAATCCTTGTAAAGAGGTTTGCAGCGTTGTTGCCAGAAAAGACACATAGCTAGGCTCACATACTAAATTACTTGAAGACGTACCCTGGGGAGCCTGAGGATGCCGTCACTATGGCTGCTGGATATTTTAAGGAGGAAAAGTCAGTGCCTGTTGTTGAGCAGTCACATGACAGCTCTAATCTTATCTTTCTGTGGTTTCTGTAGAAGGTCTGCTTTACGAGAAATGGATTGCGAGGTCCCTTTGATGTTCGATATGTAGCTGGTTAGATTGGAATTAATATGAAAGAGGATATTTCAGGCTTCCATCACGCATGTACTCTGGCTCACCTATGCCTGACCTTACGCCTAAACATCTTAGAATGTTACCAAGCGAGATCTGAGATATCATGAACCTTCCTTGTTATCAAGCGTTGAGTAAAAAATGCCGGTCTATCGTATCCAAAGGGTTCCAGGCGTATAGAGACCTTTTTGATGCTGAAAAAATGTCGAAAAATGAAGTGGTTAAGACGAAGAGAAGCATTCTTGAACACATAGTTGTTACAGAGAAGATTAACAAGGCCGTCTCTGACTTGGGCTGCGGTGTAATCTGCTCCTGCTCTTTGTTTGATGGCGCTGCAACTGTACTTGAACTGTCACGCCGTCGCACTTTCGTTGGCCGTTCGCCCACGTCGTCATACGAATCAGAGGCTATTGTGAGTTTCATATTCTAGGCATTACATGATGCGAAGAACTACTTGATTCGGTGAAAACAGTCCACAGCGATTTGACATACAGCACTGTAACAGAAAAGATAAAGAGTTGATAATTCGGTAGGGAGGTCGAAACGCGAGATCAGTTGGCGCCGATCCAAAAACTTGGTGGTTCAAAGGCATCCAATTATATCTCCATTCATGTATTAGTCATTTTTCGCCTCAAAATCCAGGCACCACACGGCGGGACATCCGTCCCGCATTCAATTGGTGAGATACCGAAAAGTGGAGGCCAAGGCGGCCGAGTACGGAGTATGGCGAACCTGCCCATGTGGATATTTCCAAGGGTATCACGGTGGTCCCCACCAGAAACCACCACATTTTTGCATGAGCATATTGTGGCGTCGGCGCATTAACTACATTGGGAAAACACTCGCCAACGTAAAAGTACTTTTGATGGTTGTACAGATACGGAGTACTCTGTGCAGGACTGGCTTTGAACCCTGATCGACCGCTGCGGTTCGATACCCCGCTGGGCACAGTTAATTGGACGACACTGGAATGGCTAGCCTCTCTGCTTCCAGTGCCTGGCAGGAATAGGTTGATTCACACGTGGGCGATTCTCCTGCATCCAGAAGGAACTGCGTAATCGATAATGTTGAGCTCTGTCTTGTTTTGATTTACTACGTACTATGTATGTTGTAGAGCTGCCCTTTTGATGAGAAGGGGAACCTGAACTTCCAGACGGTTTCTCATTCTCCTCGCACTTCAATCACCTGCATATGGATGTACTTAGGCATGTGAACCACACCAGTAGGAAAAGTGTGGGCCTTGATATTTCTCCACAGGTCTATGACATTCTAGCGTTTGTCTCTTTCAGTTCTCAGTCACTGTTCCCATTCTAGATCGCTGTACCTGTCTGATCTACCCCAATACTGACTACGTAAAATGTGGGATCTCTGTCATTCTTTCCTCCTGCACCAGTTGTCAACCCAATCTACCCACCGAACAACCAGCACTGCAATCTAACATCGCTCTATCAAAAATATTCGAATTATTGTACTGATTCGTCATCAGGTAACTCATTCGGTAATTCAGCAGTTGATGGGGGGATACCGTTTTGCAAAACGGGGATACAGCTATGGGCCATCTTCCAGAGTTTCTCAATCGTGCAATCACAGAAAAGCCAGAGGTCAGTTATATTCACGCCAGGAAATTCTCCTGCTGATCAAAAGTGCTAGCTTGGGTGGGATCTTTGCCAATTCATAGAGGCGATGTCCCAGTTCGACAAAACCGGCCAGAAGCTAGCTCGTTCCATTAGAGAATACAACGGGACGGAGTTATATTTATTCAGAGGCTTGACAAGTCGTCCTCCAAAATTGCATCGCAAAGGTCCGTTAACAGACGACTTTTTGACAGCGGTATGACTTCATGGTTCTAATTGTTAATATATTGTCAGGTGCTCTCTCTCGTCCACTCCACGATCCGCATATACCTGAACCCGATCGCATACCAGATACCTCATGCATCAACCCGGCTTTGCTGCACAAGCAAAGCGAGCCACTAAGCGAAGGGCTCCTAAGTCACGACTTGGATGACAGGCTTGAGAGGTCAACCTTGGGTGATCTAGGACAGAACTGGAACAACACGAGTCTACCATCTACTGATACTACGTGGAACCTGGCGGACAATGGTAACCCTGATACTAGCTCGTCAAACGCGCGCGGCATCGCAACGATAAGTCCCCTAACGCCGTTTGAAACAGCAGATCATTCAACTCCAAGGATCAATAAGGTTGCAACGCGAGCTAATATGCAAGCAAGTGTAGAAGATGTGAGCGATGAAGTCGATAATATAATTCCACAGACTGAACGAGCCTCGCCGACCGGCTGTGATGAAAACATGCAACCAAGTTTAGAAGATGTGAACGATGGGGGCGACGATATCATTCCACGGAATAAACGAGCCCGGCCAACTGGCAACGGTGACCATCACCAAGCTGGATCTAGGAAGTCTAGGAAAAAGGACCGCTCCAAGAAAAGCAGAGAAACAACGCATGCACAGTCTACTGTTCAGAGGAAGTCCAAAGGCTTGGTCGCTCAGACGCTCTCCAATCAGCAGACTGACAATCCGCCTTCAATGACGAGATATTCTGCTTACGATCAAATGCGGTGTCTGTTTGGACCTGATAAGGAGAAAAAATTATCCGAGTCTAAGATCGCCAAGATATTGGCGTTGTACGCGAAAAGTTCGCGGCCCGATCTAGCAACCTTTCTAGAGAATCTGAGCGATCTTTGGCGGACAAATCGCTTCTGGAGCCCTGACGCTCTCCATCTTTCGATGCTACAAGAGCTGCCATTGGGCAGTTCATGTCTGAGGCTCTTCCGGTATGATGGGGATCTCGGGAAAGAAACTGGAATCAATGTGATCAGACGTTGGTTTGTACAATTAAAACTACATTTGTCTTTCATACGCCTGTGTAACGAAATGACAAACCCTAAAAGCCCTTATTTTAAGACCGGCCTGAATAGCCGCAGAATTGCAAGTCATGCCATTGACAATCTTATGAAATTGGAAGGCAGTAACGGCTATTCTGATGATCTATTGGCATCTAAGGATCGTGGTCGCTTCGTCAAGACTAATGCTAAGGGGAGGAGGTAGTATCTGATCTCTCACTATATTGGATGGGGTTCACTAATCATCTTCAACAATATTGATACAACTCTGTGAGCAACCTGTATCCTTCAATGAATATTCATTCTGACCATTGCCACAGCGCTAAAGTCGATCTTATTGAACTGGAGGCTTTTATCACATATGTCTTAAATACTCAGCCTAGAGTGGTAGCACTATGTCACAAATACGAGCAGCCTGTCAAAGATCTCTTGAACGGCAAGAAGCCTGCTCTCACTTTGACAGAGAAAGAAGTCACAAGTACTATTGGTGGTTTACCCCATGCAATTGATCACAATGAAGGTGCAGAAAATCCCTGGCAACGAATCAATACGAAGATCGATACGGATGTTTTCGAAGTTCTTTCACATGACTGAGGATAGTATTTCAATCTGGCGCATACATTAGATAGCTAAGGGAGTGCATTCATGATTTGCTCAATGTTGCTACACTTAATAATACAATATAGAAGCCGCAAATTCTGTTGAATTGCTTACGATCTCAGTTGGAAACATGCGAGGCAAGGGCTTCTGGCTGTGTGCCAGTGTTGAACCGAAAATGGAGCTAGAGCGTCTACGGCAATTGATTACCGAAGCGTGAAAAAGAACGAATATAACTATTTATCACAAGGATTCTCTGCATCGGGCACGGTTCTTAAAATATCATTGTAATGGGTTTTTAGGGGGTTTTATATGCAAATTTTCAAGCAGTCAACGAGTGACGATGTTTGACAGAACGTTCTTGATGCATGGTTTGTAGTTGATTTGTAATGCTCAACTAGGCGACGATTTGTAGAAGATTCTGTGTCAAAACTGGAAGCAATTCTCTTGATGATCTGTCGCTCCATATTTGGTTTAGTGCGCTTGGCGTTGGACAGATAGTGACAATCACGTGATGAGCTATAGCTTACTAATCTCAATCTTCTAGAAGATTGGGACGACACCAGAGCAACCAGTGTTAGCTCACTATGGATAGGAATAGAAAGTCCTAGTAGACACCAAGGCAAATCGCGCTAAACTAACCAGCTCACCCTCAGTGGCGGTGCATTGTGTTATCAATTGGTGCTAATAGACCGTCAGATTGCAACAGCGAAGTAGGTTGGAGCCATCTCACCTTTCTCAACTCATTAACAGTGCTGATAGAGTCAGTAGCTGCTAAAAATTTCACTGTATTTGAGTCCACTAGCCACCGCTTTAGGTCATTCACGCCAGTAGTACCGTTCTTTTTGGTATGCTTCTCCATCAACTCTATAGTGATTATCTTTATAGCATCCAGAGTTGCGCGTTGGTCTCGTTTCTGGTCTCGGGCCTGAACGTCTTCTAACGAACCTGGGTGGACTTAGTGCATATTTTGTGAAGAGAAGACATTACAAGATCCTACCTATCTTGACAATGCTATCCTGACTCATCAAGATATTTGATAAGTTCAAAGCCTGATGTTTAAGACCTTGGGTTACCAGATATGAGAGACCTTCCAGAATCTATCGAGATTTAGTTGTGTCTTTAAATAATTCAGGAAGAATTACCTGTCTCATGATCACAGCGAGTTGAACTTCCGTTGGATAGGCACGACAGACAGTGAGATTTTCTAAAGTCAAGGGGAGGTCTTCACATATAATGTGTAATGACTTCTTGAAGAAATAGGCCTCCTTGGTAGACATGATATGCGGGTGTTGATGTTGGGAAAACCATTGTAGTATCTTGGATGAAATAGTGGCAGGGTAGGACCTGAGTAACAGAACTTTCGAAGGGTTTTTGCTATGGACGACCGCGACGGCGTCTCCAGCAAGCTCACAGCCAAATTCCTTCCTGTACAAATTCTATGGAGACTTGTTTTTGAATTCCAGAAGGCTTTTTTGTGCGTTTTTTAGAATGTTGTCGGGCTTCTCCTCGCTAGGAGGGTGCCTTCGCTTCCTTTGGGGTTCGATTGCTTCGTTTTCGTGGACATTCTGAAGGGAGGTTTGTAAGGCAGGGTTTTGAGCTACCTTCGATTCAAGATCGAACGCAGTATCTCTGTCTGACTTAGGAGACATGATGGCGTACGACTCCAAAAGTAAAAACGGAAAATAAAATAGACTGCCGTAGGAAGGAGGCTATCTAGATTATTTATAATCCCAAACGAACTCAAGTGGGATGGATCCATTTGGAACTGTAGCCGAATAGATGAGGGACCATCTATAAAAGGGTTTCACCCCTCTGCGATCCTAAATTATTTTAGAGAATTAAGCAGGCACCAATAATGGAACCCTTCTTATTTACAGACACCGAGCTCCAAGTAGGAACTGAGCGAAGTCGGAAATACTTAGGCACCGCTAAGATTGATCTCGATCATATCAGCTTCCACCCCAACTCGTCATGAACGATAGATCCCGAAAATATAGACCGACTCCGTGAGGTTTTTCGCTCAGAAGGATGCCGCTGATATGAGATTCAAAATCACATTACAGGCGTTGTCTCGAGGGAGTCGCTGCAGGCAGCACTCTGTGCAGCACACAAGGCCCAAGATGAACTGCTCACTATGACGCCACAAAGTATCCCCCACCTTTAGTTCTCTGTTGGCCAGGTCCTCTGTCTCCACGGTCAGCATCGTGTTCGAGCTGGGGCGGAAGTCCTTCTAGAAGAAGACCGATGGTGGACCGTTGACCTCTACCTTGATGGTAACCGTCACCCCTCCCTTCCCGTCTATAGAGCTAAGAAGGCATAGATATCAGCACCGAGTTACGCACTACGCTCATCGAAGAATACGCCAACAAACGACAGCCCAACGACAGAGAGATCTACCGCAAAATCCGCCAATACCAACAAGAGCACAACGCTCACTTTCAGAGGCGGTGGTGGGTGAGGCTATCATTGAGCAAGGCCAGGCGTCTCCAACAGCTTCACAAAAATATCGATATCCAATGTGCTTTTGACGCACTGTTACCGATTTCTGGAGTGTGGGATGGGATGAGCATTGGGAAGCTGTCCAAAGTGATGGCTCTCGACAGTGATAAGGTGATTGAAACCTCTCCGGTCGCCGCGGGCATGACTGATCTTCCATAGGAGGTCCTGAACTATCTCTCACACATCAAGAAATTCTGGGTCAAGCTCGTGAGCGTCGACGCCGCTCATCCCAATCTCGCCGCCATGAGGAAGATCGATTCACACACAGTGAAGAAACTGGAATCGATGGCGCCGGGAGGGTCCCGGGTCGATGCAAGAACGGTACGTGGTTGGATGATCAGTGGCGAGGTTCTGGGGGAATTCAGCGAGACGGAGCGAAGCAATATGTGGGAGTGCATGCAACAGTTTGACGGCCTGATTCCGTCTCTCCACACATTTTTCTGAGACATGGACTATCTGGAGGCGTGCGCTGATGCGGTGAAGCGACTGTTTCCGCTGTCCAAAACTCATCCCACGCTATGGTCGGCGATGAGCCATTCTTATGCGCGTCCTGTGGCATCCGGTGATGATTGCCTCATCCAGACGACCGAATCCTAATTGAGCTGTTGTCACAGCGACAACGTCAATCATCTGGAGCTGGCGTATCGACAGGTTTGGTTGTATGCAATGCGTCATTACCCCAGCATGAGCAAAGACCCCGAAAGCGATGATCTATTAACCCGGCCTGCGAGTGAGAAAGCTGACGAGACCGTGGTCTATGAGATGGCAGTCCTTGCACAGAAGCTGGGGTTTATGTCTGCTGGCATTGAGGAGATTATCAACCAATCTCCAGATTGACAAATTATGGTGGACTGCCTGCTCAAAGCTCGAAAACCTGAGAGTTATTAGTATTCAGCCGCTGATTTGGAGCGGTTGGTTTGCCGCATTGTCGAGTGCTTCGCCGCGGCCACTCTGCGCGAACAGCCTTTGCATTCCCGCCGTGTCATGACATTTGCTGACAAGCGGAGGGCATGAGGTGGGCTCCCGTCTCGATAGGCCCAGAAAAACGATCGCTGATTCCTGTTCATTGACCACCTGCACGGCGAAGTATCAGCTACCGAGAAGGTCTCGACCTGGTTTGTGCGGCGGAGTGTGTATTTCGCTTTTTTCGGAAGATGTGTCTCTCCGCCACCCGATAACCCTGGCGAGAGAACTGCTAGCATAGCCAACTCTGCGAGCCCCCATTCGCCGCTATTTGTTCCCGATGACGCATCTGAAGGCGGATCTGACTCTAGGATGGATGGCCCTTTGCTCGTGACTGAGACAGAAGAGGTCTCCACGGGAGCAGTTCCAGGCATCACGTATACGAGATGCCTATTGAGAGAAGCGTCTGCTATAGCTGAACAAGAACGTCTTTGTCAAGAGGCGGCAAGAGTGGCCATAGAGGCTGCTGAACAGGAACGGCTGCAACGAGAAGCAATTGCAGCCGAGCAGGTCTGGTTGCAGAGAGAAGCGGCGGAACAAGAACGCCGAGAACAAGAGGAGCGCGTACGAATCAAACAGGAGCGTCTTCGAAAAGAGGTGGAAGCCAGAGCGGCAGCAGAGATGGCTAAGTAAGAGCGTCTTTGTTGAGAGGCTGAAAGAGTTGCTGCAGAGGCTGAACAGGAACGACTTTAGAGAGAAGCCCAAGAGAGAGCAGCTGCCGAAGCAGCTAAACAAGAATAGTGAGAACAGGAGGCAATTGCCGCTAAGCAGGTCCATTTACAAAGAGAAGCGGAAGAAAGAGCCACAGATGAAGCAGCTTAACAAGAGTGACTACAGCAAATATAACGCGAAGCAGAAGAGCAAGCCACAGAGCAGGAGCGAATCCGCAGAGAAGCAGAGGAGCAGGCAGCAGAGCAATCTTGGTTAGCAAGAGAAGCGGAAGAGCGTGCAGCAGAACAAGTATGTCTTCGCCAAGACACTGCAGAAAGAGCCGCTGCCGAGGAGGAGCGTATTGCGCAGGAGAGAGCTGCTGCTCTGGCGCATCTAGAACAGAGTGATGGCCATATCTCCACACCGACCGACGCAGTCTTATTGGAATGATCCAGCGCCACCACGCAAATCGACGTCACGCCTGACTTGCCTAGTTTGATCACCCAATTACGGGAAGCATCCGATCCGCCAGATGAGGATCACTCTGCCATTGTGGAGCCACATGGCATTGCAATGCGAAATGGCCTCGAGGATGGTGGTCAGGCTGCCTTGGACTCGCACGCCGTAGAAGCGACAACCAACGACGGATCACCACCCCGGACCATCACCGCTGGATTAGAGCCGATTCACGAAGAAGCGGAAGTTTCGAACCCCGTTCCATCCGTCATCATCGACGACGATCGCCAGAGACAGCTTCGAGAACAGATCGCCGAACGCAGGCGGGCCGATAAAGAGAAGGTTGCCAACGCGGAACGATCACCACTTGAGATTGATAACCACTTCACTCAAACCCGCAGTGCGGAGGATGAGGATCTTTACGAACCGGACGAGGAGGCGGTGACTGCACTACTAGGATAGCTTATAGAGGCTCCTGTGTCTCCCAAAGGAACTTCTGAGGTCATGGAAATAGATCGTGTCCTAACTGCGATCCCTACAGCCAGCGCATCAATGACAGTATTGTTCAATCCATCGTTCCCTCACAATATTCTGCTTGAATTTAAGACCATCATGGCCAATGCCCCAGCGTGGCCGGGCACCGAGGAAACCTCCCTGGGCAACGTTGCTCCCAATTCTTCGGCGACTGCGGAGCAAGCCGCTCCGCCAGCATCTGGACTGGCTCGTCTCTGGAGGAACCGCAACCCAGCCCCCAAAGAGGCGATGTCACAGCGGAATGAGACGTCTGATCCTCGACGACAACTCCCGCCGCTTCTCGATGACCTGGGAGCGGATTCGATCATCTTCTGGGTGTAGAAGGCCAACCAATGGAGAGAAATGGAACGAGTCCCACTTGACGCATTAGATCCGCTCCGCGCGGTGCGCGTTGCCTTACGATACGAACGGGATGAGCCGGTCGAATTCGTTGATCGGAACATGCTCGCAATCGCAGCCGCGAAATGTGTCCAGGCGGCGCTGGCGGAGGGGACGAGATCGATCTTCCTGCTTCTCAGAGATGGGCCCCTGGAGCGGCCCATCACTCGGACGATGGCGATGGCGGCGGATGATCTAGCTAAAGAGACCCCGTTGGCATAAGGCTGGAAGCGTGGCCGATGATGTGCCGCACCCAGAACGGGGGCTATGAGGGGGTAGCTTCAGGTTAGCTCCAGGCCGAGTGGCACCGGTCCGGGTGCAGTGGGAATCCGGGCTCCGGCGGCACTGGAGCGTGTGCAAATGGATCCACCTTGCACCCAGGTGCAAACCCTTGGTTTCCCGCTAGGTCCAAGTGTACTAATCTATGTATTGTCACTTCAGCTCGCTGATCTCGTTCCCTGTTCACAGTTTCCCTGCTCGAGTTATTTTCACTTGGATTCTCCCTAGCCCCATATCTGCGCTTACCACAGGTGAACCCGGCTGGGTCTTCCGCGCCAGATCGATCGCCTTGGGTGTCGACGCTTGTGATCTGTGACTTAGTGTTGTATTTTCATGTTCCCCGTTGCATGTGGCTGCAACCGTGTGATAGGAATTGAGAACATGTACATATATATATATCTCGGTCGCCCTACCTACATTAGAAGATTCAATGAACATCTTACTATAACTCATTCAACAAATCCTACATACCATCGCGGTTATCATATGAACCTCACATGACAGTTTCTTCAAGATCAAGCTCCCAGGTTTGGAATTTGGAAAATGCATACATAGTAGTGGTCATCCCGTAATCAAACTATTGATACATAGCTTACTTCTGCTCTGCGTCAGCCCAATTACGAATTTACGATAATATCATTGCTATTCGTACGTCTTTATCTGGCTGAGATCCTCTAGCCATCACATATGATCAATATGCTCCTTGGATTCGAGAGGACGGATACAATCAACTCGAATTCGACAAGAATCAAAGGTCTCGTTGGAGAAGGAGAGCTTGGCGACCCTCACGGTTTCAGTAGTCATCAGCTGGGCGGAATTTTGCCACCAAAGCCGAACTGGCAACTAAAGATGATATAGAGAACATTCTAGATTGGGAGGCTGTGAGTAACACCCGATCTTGGAGGTCTCCAACAAGACTAGGGTTGAAACCATATAAACCCCCAAGGGTGCGACGAGATCGATCTTTCTAGGGACGCTCATGGTCTTGCTCCAAATGAACGAACGTGCCCGAACAACTACTATCTCTCTAGAGAGGACGTCCGGGGTTCTAATAAATCCTGTCCAAGATGGTGATGAGATAGAAACCATGACCAGGAGGGTAAGCGGTTCAGAAAGTCCTTGGATTGATACAATTCTTGCCCCATTTCCCGTGAAACCATCCGAACAAGGGTGTTTTGGAATGGAAGTCCAAGATATCTCGATTCGACCTGCATTTGTCAAAACGGTGGAAGTGGGTCATAAAGCAGGTGGTTCTGTACGGCAAACTAACCATCCCAACCTCCTAAATCTTATAGATTTTTCGCTTGAGGGAGATAAAGTTCACCTGAGCTACGAGAGACTAGGGATATCCTTAGCAATACTGAAGCAATTTGAAATGATTGATTGCATTACAGTGGCGACCATTTGCAAAAAGGTCCCGTGGCGCGATTTGGTCCGTGAGATGACGACTAACAAATGTGTCGGTAATACAAGGACTGATCTATATTCATGATGATCTCAATATCAGCCATAGCAGTCTGCACTGTGACAATATATACATTGACAGAGATGGAGAGGTTAAAATTGGTAAATTGTTCCAGCTAATTGAATTGTTTTGGTTATTCCACTGATCCCCCAATAGGAGATATTGGGAAGAGCATGATATAGGCATGGAAGACAGAGGATGTTTCGCGCGACGTGGAAGCCATTTACTGTATTGCAATTAATCTACTTAACCTCTAGAGCAGCCTGGACAAGAAGAGTCTATCCTGGAAAATAGCTGAAGCCTTTATTAGGATGCCTATCAACACGGACCTCCGCAGCCTCCTCAAAGTGAGTACAGATGTTGGATCACGAATCTTGGTTTTGCGAGGCTAATAATGGCTGTATAGCACCCTTTCCTCAGAATCAGTCAGGATTCGTGGTATTTGTCGTATCTTGGTGAAACACTTTCATTTCATCTTCAAACTTTCAACCAGACCTAATCGTCGAAGGAATTGTTACCCCGTACAGTATCATATTCCAACTGGTATTCTTCTCATTCTTTGGACCTAGTCCCAAAACGTTCTAGTGGAACTCCCGCCACGTGTGCTTGAATGTCATCCGCCGATTCTGATTGGTGGTACAGTTAAAGCCTACCTTACCAGTCATCAATTCCGCCTTGGCACCTGCTCTGGCAACAACTTACTATGTATTGTTTGCTGACGTTCAGGATCCATATTATCCACAAACTATTAATCATTGATATGTTGATGCTATGTATATGTATACGTATGCAAGTTGTATATTAATCAACCTAGCGAGTCGTCATGCCTTCAGAATTCAACTCTGGAAATGCGAAGAAGAAATATCTGGAGAACAAAACGAAGGTAACCCTAGCCGTGGATGCCATGTGTACAGATAAGCCACTTACAATGGAACTTTTAGCCCAGATATACCTCATCTACCCACACCTGGAAGCTTCCACGTTCGGTTCATCCTTCTCAGCAAACTGAATATATCGATGAGCTCGAACGCCTCTTATTGCAGA
>NPFK01000470.1:0-22023 GCA_002382855.1 Penicillium occitanis (nom. inval.) | reverse complement strand
GACACCAAGTCGTGCTGGCACCAATTCGCACTGATAGTGTTCATTCCTGTTTGGGGTCAGTGTGCGTTCTCGTTCGATTCTAAGTGATATTTCCATTTTAATCTTGATGACGATCCTTTTGCTGCTGTAAAAAAGTAACGCTTGGTGCTGTACGAACTGTCTCGTGCGGTAAGAAATGCCGTTTGGTGCCGTATAACCAATTGGTGCTGTATAAAATCCTGTTTGATGGCGTATTTAACAATCCTCTGTTCATGACTACGATCATATCTCATGTCAGTATGCGTATCCGTTTGGTGTTGGCAGATGATCCCGTTCTATAACTGTTCTCGAAATCAGAAGAGGTAGCTAGTAACTTAATTGACTTTGATTAGATTAGTAACATTAAAGGCACATCCTGTAGCACATGACAATGAACAACGCCAAGAGGAACATAGCCCTAGATACCCTTGTCTTTATGTTAGGGCTTATAAAGCACGTGGAAATATCATATGATTTGACACTCAGTGGTCCGTGTAGGTGAATTCCATAGGGATCTTTTTCCACTTTAAGAGTGCTGTACATAGCCTTAGCCCTAGAGTGTTTACAGGAATCAGAGTAAGACTATGAAGATATTGGGAACTTCTGAAAAGACCTTGATTTCACTTGTCCTTAATCTTGTACGACTTCCTTCAGTATGAGTAATCGTAGAATATATATATTTATTGAATATAAGACTTATCTGATCTCCCAAGGACTGACTCAGAATAGCGTGTATTCGATATCAATAAGATTGCGGAGATTAACTATCCCAGCTAGAAAATCTTCTGAAACACTTGAAATACGACAGACAAATCGTCCTTACGTGTTTTGAGGTTCTCTAAAATTTGACCTACCCAGGCACATAACGATCTAAGGAATGTCGGAATTTTCGCAAGCTATACTGGTGATGAGAACTCCCAGTATTCCTTAGAGAAGCCACTGTAATAGTCTGCGCTAGGCCAGTCCTCAGTCTAATAAGATCTCCTACTGGGTTTGGTGCGGTCTTCCTTTCAGTTTAGTATAGTATCGAACCTGCAGGGCCATCTGCGTTCTTGTAGGATAGTGTGTTAGAATGCTTGGCCATGAAAGCTGTTCAATCTCTTTAAGATTAACTATCAGTACATCTTCTTCGGCAGTATAACCCTTGCGCTTCCGAGATGCGCAGACTCGTCTGCCCGCAGGGAAATCTGGATGTTCACCGCAGGGTCATCTAATGCTTCCATATGGTCCGATGAGCTGCAGTACCTTCCCGAATAAGGCAACCGTTGCCAACCTTGGCAAATGCCCGTAATAACCCCGATAATAAACCGCTATGGCGGAGAATATTCAACATGCTCCTCAGTAAGCGCAGTTGATCAACATCGCTGGTCCACAATGGGTGTTGGTTGACGGCGATTTTGACACTGGAAGCCACCTAATCCAATGGACCCATCCTTGTCTCACCCAGGCTGGCAGCGCGGCCAGTCAAGATGGCAGAATCACTGACCGTGACTGCCCTTGCTCTCTCAGGTCCGTTCATTTCTTCGTTAACATGGCTTCCCGCTATTTGTCCGTCCTTGGGGAGGGTACACTGACTTTAGTCCGCAGTCATTTGCATAGCTCATCTATTACCTACAAGTCTATTACAGAAGCCGTGTATACCTAGTCACCTGTCATCTAATTAATCGCTCTCCATATTTGTTCTTAGAAAGTGAGTACTCTCAATATACAGAAATGCCGTCATGTTTTCCATTGAATTTATTGTTGACTTACCGCGTCAAGCGTTTATTGCGGCCTTTTACAACTTTTCGTTTAACTGCTTGCTGTGAAATTTACATAGCAACCTGGACAGACAAGACGCCTTGAGCTTAAGTCGTAATAAGGCTGTTTGAAAATTTGTCGAGCTGCGCATCCTGTCGTCGACTCTACTGCGGTGCTGTTGTTCGAAAACTGGAATACGCTGAGACTGTCGACATCATCAAATTACTCTTGGAATAGGGACACCGTTAATATTGCCCTTAATCTGTGGTGGGCCTGAGACATAACCTTTTATATCTCCTGTTATTACTGGATTATTCGTCGGGGAGCGACATTTTCCACAATCGGCTCTACAAGTGAATACATTCCGGACGCACTTGCGTTCGGAAGGCTTAGAGAGCACGGCCAGAACTAATTGAATCATTGAAAGAGTGTATGTATTAGCCTTGTGCAATCTTGCCAGCCTTGTCAGACTTGTGAGAAGGTATGTCATTTGTCTGTAACTGACATTGGGAGGTAGACATGCCTAATCCACTTCACTGCAGAGTCTGCGTTGATACTCAACAGGTCTACACTTTTTGGGCGAGACAAATCTGCACCGGGAGGGCTTACCTGGTGGTCGGGGGTTGGTGCTTGAACGTGTGACAAGAGAGATCCGATGAGTTCCTCTTCGGGCGTCCAGACCCATGCCTATACCTACGCCACGAACTATACGTACATATACGAATACTCACGAGACTTAAACGGCGTGAACGTGCCGCGGGATGTCCTCATCACGCGGACGATTTGTGGTTCACTGGGCTTCGTTGCATTTACTGTTCTCGTCAGTCGGATGTGGGAGATAGCCCATGCGTATATTCGTCACATCAGCTGCCTATCCGGCACACGCAGACAACAGTTATTCTGGAGTTTTGAAGGACACAGTGTATGGCCAGCAATCAAAAAACATGTCATGTACTCGCCGTTGCTTTGGAAACGGCATCATCGCGAGTTTCAATTGTCGTCTGCTATGAACATGGGGGTGCTGCCCTCTCGCATACATACAATTCTTCTTGTCCTCTACGCTGCGAGCCAAATTGCATACTGCACCATCCTCGACTATGCCGTAAACGAACGGGCGGCTTTGGTTGCCGAGCTGCGTGGAAGGTCAGGAACCCTGGCGGTGCTCAACATGATACCACTAGTCCTCTTCGCCGGACGTAATAATCTCCTCATCTGGCTGCTGGGGATCAGCTTTGACACGTACAACTTATTCCATCGATGGCTGGGACGAATTGTCGTGTTGGAAGCAATTGTACATACAACATCATGGTTTATCAATGCCTCGAACGAGCAGAGCTTTGCCGACGCTATCGACCGCATACGCACCACGCCCTTTTTCGCTCACGGCGCCCTTGGTACAGTCACCATGCTTTTCATTTTCATCCAGTCTCCTTCTCCAATTCGCCATGCTTTCTACGAGACCTTTTTGCATTTGCATCAACTCGCCGCTCTGCTGGCGATTATCGGAGTCTATTACCATATGCATCTGGACGCGCTCCCACAAGTTCCTTGGGTCTACCTAGTCATTGGTATTTGGATATCCGAACGGAGTATGAGATGGGTACATCGCTTCCGTATGAACGTCAGTCTGCGGAACGGCAGTACAACGGTGGTCGTCAAGGCTCTTCCGGGCGAAGCATGCCGCGTGACATTTCATTTACCCCATCGAGTATATATCAAACCGGGTAGTCATGTGTATGCCTTTATCCCGGCTGTTGCGTGGTGGATGTCGCATCCGTTTTCCGTCGCATGGGTCGATCCAGCAACATGTGTAACGCCGCCGTCTCACCCTGTAGCAGCGCTGAAAGGGACAATTGATCCTTATGAGAACAGTCTTACCCCTAGCCCATCCTGCATTGAAAAGCAACGTGTGGATGACTTCGCCATGAAGGTTGACGCCCCACATAAAACACTTCACAAACACAGAACCTCCATATCCCTCATTATGGCCGCGCGGTCCGGCATGACACGCAAACTGTACAATAAAGCAATGGTCTGTCCGAACCAAACTTTACGAACATTCGGCTTCGTCGAAGGCCCATACAACTCCGGTACCTGCGCAATGGGCAGCTATGGCACTGTAATTCTATTCTCCGGCGGCGCGGGCATCACGCACCACATGCTTCACGTCCGTGACCTTCTCATTCGCGCCGATGAGGGTTACGTTGCTACCCAGCGTATCTATCTTATCTGGTCCGTCCGTTCAACCGAGACTCTAGACTGGGTTCGCGAATGGATGGATCAAATTCTCCAACTTCCTAACCGCCGACAAATGCTTATCATCAAACTATTCATCTCCAAGCCCAAGGTAGGACATGAGATCGAAAGTCCTAGTGAGACAGTGCAGATGTTTCCGGGACGCTGTCGCCCCAGCGTCATCCTCCGGGAGGCGTTGCCAAACAGGATTGGTGCGACTGTTGTGTCGGTCTGTGGACCAGGTGTATTTGCCGATGAAGTGAGAGCCGCAACAAGAGAGAATATGGCTCAGGGAATGAGCGTGGATTTCGTGGAAGAGAGTTTTAGTTGGTGACTTATTCTTCTATGACCAGTCCTAATTTTCGCATCACGTAGCTTTAGATTAAACAGTGAGTCATGATTGTACAGCTGCATTGTATTTCATATTATCTGTGTATATATCTAAATAATCTCCTATGGTGATTCCTTTCATAAGCCCAACATACCATGATTCAATAAGTGTTGAAATAACGTCAGTACGGAGGGGTCACGAAGGCCGTGGAAATATTTCGAACTCACCTGCCTGTTATAAACACATGTAATATCTTCCTGATCGCTGACATGTACTTTACTCATTAATGAATAGAAGAGGTACATGGCCCTAGCGCTCCTACATACCATTAGTTAAGCCGGAGGCCGGGGTGAATGGCTACGAATTTAAACCCCACGGACCAATTGGAACCTAACGTGCGAGCTAATTGTTGAGATATACCTTGTACATAAGGTTCTATTAGCTTGCCAATCCAGTCATCCGACGTCGAAAAGAGAAAGAGTAGGCCATTACTCCTTGAACCTGAGGATATTGATAAGCTTATCCAATATATTAATTTATTTCGATATACTTGGCGTCTCTCATATGCGGAGTTAGCCTGTGATCTCAATCTAAATTGTGCAATACAAGCAATCAAGGCAGCTGTGAATTTTCGGGGTTATTTTCACTGTCTTGCACGACGAAGGCCAGGCGAAAAATGTACTATTGACTAATAAGTCTTATCTGTTCAGAAGCCGCCATATACATATCAAAGTTATGCCGGCTAATAATGAGATTTACGAGAGCTCATACATGTATTGTTAAACGTAGCCCTCGGGGCAAGGATTAGATAATTTAAGGAGCGTTTTATGTCCTAGAAAAAGAAGTAGGAGACAATCAATTTAGACACTTACTACCGTTATAGCCTACCCCATATTAGACAATATGTCTCAGAATGTTCAGCTTGCACTAAGCCATCGAGCTCGGGCTACGCAAAATAAGATACGAGAATATTAGATTAATATAATTATAATGTATAGGCCCCCGTACTCCCCGGATTTGAATGTGGGATTATTACAGAGTGGATAAAAGACTTCCGTCAAGCCAACTTTTCAGATCAGATGAGCATTTCTGAGCTAAGGATTGCCTGACAAGAAGCATGGGACGCCATTCCGGAGGATTTTCGGAGGTACTTGAATCTATGCCTGAACGCTGTGGAGCTGTACTTAGGGCCGGTGGTGGGTGTACGGGATTGTATTAAATAGGAATAGTTACGGCAGCTTATATAGTGCCTCGTGGAGTGTACTAACATTGATTAAATTGATCGACAAGGATGGTGGGAGTATTCTCCCTCCAGATTACTTCTTGATCCACCTAGTATGATACGCTCAAGACGCTCGACGAAGTTGGATCATGGGGGTCCCACGGCTGTACTCCGGCCAGGAAATGTAATTGGGAATAGCGCCTCGCCTTGAACAAGGATAGTACTCAATAGCCTATTGAAATTTTGAGGTTTTACATATCGGTCTCAATATGAGTGGGATCCAACTAATCTTAGGCCTTGTCAATGTAACCTCCCACTGGTAATGCTTACTCTGTTCCAACATCATAGTATTAGTGGCTTTGGATTAGCTTAGAGCAAACGGAAGCACTTCGGGAGTACTCGCAGAAATCCGTCAACTGTCTTCCTTGATTGCGTCACGAGAGTTGACGCAGAAGAGTAATAGCGTCTGGCAAGCTATATAAAGGCCGATGAAGCTGGCTTTACAGCTATGCGGAAAGACAAAACACATAACATCAAGTGATTCAGAACGTCCTTCACAAAGCGAAACTCCATTTCTCAGGCCATTGGAAACATGAAACTCTCTATTTCCACCGTTCTTCTTTTCGCGCATTTGGTACTAGGCCACTACAAATGGCCCGCACTGATTCTCGACGGCGTCGCCACTCCGGACTATGAATACGTGCGCGTAAATAACAATAACATCAACCCGATTATGGATATCACCTCCACGGACATGCGCTGTAATCAAGGTGGACTGGATTCCGGATTGCAGACCAGTACCGCCACGGTGAACGCCGGGGATACAGTAAGTCTTAAGTCTAGATTATAAGGAATATTTGCAGAGAATGCTAATGTATAGTTGCTAGGTGGGATTCACTCTTAGCAATTCAATCGGTCATATTGGCCCCGTGGTTGTTTATATGGCCAAAGCGCCTGGAGACCCATCTGCATGGGATGGCTCCGGCGAAGTCTTTTTCAAGATCAATGAATGGGGCCCGGATTTCAGCAGCGGGTCAATTGAATGGCCCCAACTAGGTACGTTAAACTGTTTAAAGTGCTTTGATGCAAACCTGGTCGAAAGCTGCTAACAATGAAAACTGGAAAATGGATACAGGTATTACTAACTATACCTTCCAGATCCCTCCTGGGGTCCCAGATGGATACTACTTCATCCGTATCGAGCACATCGCCGTGCACAACGCTGCTAACTACGGCGGTTGTCAGTTCTTTATCGCCTGCGGCCAGGTCCAGGTGACCGGAGGTGGAACAGGTACTCCAGGCCCCTTGGTAGCGTTCCCAGGGGCCTATAGTCCAACGGACCCCGGAATCCTATTTAATGACTATTACCCGCCGGTACGTTGGCATGTCTCACATTCATCTTCCTGCAGATGCTGACTGTCTTTAACCAATAAGCCTACTTCGTATGTCATTCCTGGGCCGCCGGTGTGGTTCGAGTAGTCAGGAAATTCGATAGGGTCGTGTTAGAAATCCTTGAGATACGTAAGCCGCTAATATTGGCAAGAAATGGTGGTGGGAACCCGACAACAGGATTCTGATAGTTTTCTTTGCTTGTTTATGATTCATTGCATCCTCAATATCATCAATCATTCTATCGTGTAATCGCGTCTACGTTGGTCCAATGCCAATGGAAAGGTTGTTGGCCAATGTCTCATGCCAGTCACCCACTTTTTAGGCCCAGCAATCTTTCTTTGAAACATATTTTCCAATTATCCCTTCTCTAACAATGACTTCGTAATATTCGATAAGAACGACGAGGCGTACAATCATCGGGGAGCCTATTGTGATTATCGTTTGAGTTCTCCAACGACTGGTGTAGGATCATCGTAGGCGGAAGTTGTGACACTAGTTTAAGCGCGTCCGATATGCCATATCGGCGCCCCCGTAGAGCAGATTCTTTGCCGTTGGATAGCGGTGGAGCGGCCGTGCTTGAGCTTATATCAGGTATCCCACTGCGCAATCAGCCCATGCCTCGAGAATAGGCTGAGCAATGCCACTTGAATGCCTATTGCGCCGTGATCTTTGAGAAGGTGAATATAGGATGAGGAGCGAGAATTAAACACTTAAAATTTTAGGAATGAACTAAGAAAAGAATGTTGGTTTCAAATTTCACCTTAATTTGAATCATATCTACTGTCGCCCTCAAAGAAG
Source organism: Penicillium occitanis (nom. inval.) (assembly GCA_002382855.1). Lineage (NCBI taxonomy): Eukaryota > Fungi > Ascomycota > Eurotiomycetes > Eurotiales > Aspergillaceae > Penicillium > Penicillium occitanis (nom. inval.). Next base: position 14,287 of record NPFK01000470.1, on the reverse strand, counting down.
GCACTTCTTTTGGAGTAACTGTCTTTGCTATTAGTTTCACTATGATACTAAGCTAGGTACATCACGAGATATGACAGCAGATATACACGCGCTTGTGATACCAGCGAAGCTCTCCTCATCGTCACTACAAGTCAATCACTGATTGAAACTTTCCTCGAACAAATCAATTCGCGTCGGACCCTGGGCATTGCGACAGACTCTGCGAACATCATCGCTGAAACCTCTACTCCCGCAACAAACCACACCCATCGCCCCTATCTGGTTTTCTACCTCGCTTCTGACCAGGTCATCAAAAATAGGACGGCTAGTGAATACCTCTACCGCGCCTATAGGTCGTCGAAGAGTACTCATATCGCAAGAGGCAGTGAGATAGACTAGGATTCGTGCCGCTAACGGCATCGGACCCTTCTCCGTTTCCGCGAAAATACGGCCCATCCACGTATCAAACCATTCCAGGTAGCTGGGCGAGCGGATCGCCCACACCAGTGTAATTCGCCGAAGGGCCACAACCCCAATCTTATGCCTACGCACAAGGTGGGATATATATTGTAAATGGTGGGTAATTCCGATCCCCCCTGCAAAGAGAAGAACTGTCGCATAAGAATCGAGTGAGTTAATGCCACCATACGGCCCTTCAACGATCGCGTGTACGGACAGGACACTGTTCATCGACTTAATGACACGTTGTGCCAGCATATCGGTGAAACCGGTTCGACGTCGGATAAGCAGGTAGATGGTCGTTCTCTCGTCCCCTTTGTCTTCATCGTCGCTCCAACATACCGAAAATGGGTGTGACGTCCACAGTCCGATGGTGGGAATACATAAGTAAATATACTGGCCCGGTGCAGCGGCCCATGGACGGGGTATGTGAAGTGCAATTCTTAGAATGTCATCGGGCAGAGCTTCGATTACGGCAGTGGTGAGCGTGCGGCCGCAATTGCGGTAGAGAATGGTGATTATACGTGCCGAACGCTAAATCCTTAAGGTTAATGATCCTGCCTTTAAAAGCTCTCTCAATGGAAATTATGGTATGTACCTCCAAACTCCATATGATTATTGCTCCGAGAAGAAACCGTTGAGCGGTGCGTCCATGTAGGTGGATCCATAGAAAAGCGAATGCAATTACCGCTATTGCGAGGTGCAAGTGAAGAAATGTCTCATAAAATGCACGCCGGAGTGGGGATGGTGAGTGTATGAGAAGGAAGACAAAGGCGGAGGCAGCCTAGGTAATAGAGACAGTCAGTATTATTCTACCAGGGTGGTAATGTCTATGGGTTCTGACAATCAACCCTGCCCGGATAAAAGGACTGTCATTGATTGCCGTCCGAACGGCATCCCAACCAACTGTCGGGTCTATTCAGTTAGTTTGACTGTTGTTCTGTAACATCTCAAGACGGAAGGAAATGGCCTACCCTTTTGCGCTTTGGGGATACACCATGTAAACACATGGGTAAGGACCTCTAGAACAAGAATTCGTGCGAGCCAACGATGAAATAGGTTGAAGGTATCAAGAGGGACTAGGAGAAGAGATATCAAGGGGTTATTTCTGGAAGCAAACAATACTAGCGGGATGAGGTTCACAACGGCCATGGTTCCGGATCGATCTCTAATGACCTCAACGGCTTTGTCAGTATTATAAGGCACTTTGACAGTACACATTGCGACATTTATGGCAAAAATTCCGAACAAAATTAAGAAATGAACACGGCTAGGTATGGTCCCCATATTCATAGCTTTATAGAGCCGAAACCGTGCATATCCGCCGTCGCTAAAGAGTGGCGCATAGAGAATATGTCTTCTGGAAAGTGCGAGCCATTTGTTTATGGGAACGAAATGCCGCTGATGGTAATCACAGGGACCTAGTAAACGCCTTACGTAGCAATTCAGGCGATATAAAGTACTCCAGACAAGGATGGCCGCTGCAATACAAACTAAGGCCAACAAGGCGTAGTGGGCGAAATGGTCATTCAGTAGCTGATAGTAACGATCGCCACGGCGATCTTTATCATATGATATCATCTCCAGTTGAATCAAATCAATTTATAAAGGATCGACTGAGTCTCCGGACTTTCGTTGATGAGCCTTTTGACACGGTGACTGTGGATTGAGCGGGCAGTTGACGTTTACGTTGGGTTATAAACGATCGAAACGGACAGGACGATCTCTGACGGACTCAAGATCAAAGCAGAAACAGTCATATAGAAGAGAATTATATGATATTCAAGCCAAGCGCAGTGGCAACTTGTTGAAACATACTCCAGACCGTGCTCCATCAAACACCAACAAGCAATTACCGTCTCAAAATGAGCTATACGAGTAGGATTCTGAATATTTCGAAGAGTTCTTCCGACCTACCTCTATTGATAACGCAGCTTCCGCGATTCGGCTTTACTACGGAAATATCTGATCCGGTGATACCGCATGATCCATGTATGATTTAGCAATTTGCGTGGTCCAAGTCAAATCAAAGTACGTATTAATTGCAGGCATAAGATCGATCTACATTCATACTTCCGAGAAAGGATAATAGACAAAGTTTTGATTTTGCGTATGGTTACATCTCGCTTCTCCGCATTAAGCGAGGAACCCCCGAAATTCTCCAAGGTTGATGAAGACTGAAGAGCTATTACGCCGAAGTGAGGCAAACATCATGCGTTTGTTTTTCGCAGATAGACTGCGATCGACGTGTCAATGGACTCAGATTTAATGCTAGGGTCAACTGTTACATAGAGTGCTGAGAATGTGGGATCTTATTTCATGTCTACCTATATATAGACTATATTTCACCAGACTTTGGCGGAAATCATAAGCTCTCAATTTTGTATATAAAAGTGTCAAAAGGGTTCTTGGATCACATTTCAATCATGAAGGCGTCAGCAATTGCACTCGCCTCCAGTCTTACATGGGGCCTTGCATTGGGTCATTACGATTTTCCTGCTCTTATCGACAACGGCGCTCCCACAACCGATTGGCAATATGTTCGCCAATGGACTGGGTACAATACGTTTGTCCCGGTGACCAATGTTGGCAGTCTTGATATTCGATGTAATGTTGATGGGAGCACTGTTTCTGCTCCCGGTACCCTGAGCATTGCCGCAGGAACAGAATTGGGTTTCACAATCTTGCCTCAAGTTGAACACCCAGGACCCATGGCTATCTATATGGCACAGGTCCCAGCAGGCACAACAGTTGCGAGCTGGGACGGTAGTGGACAAGTGTATGCTATCTCACAACTGTATTGATATACATATTACTGATCCAGTGCTGATTTTGATTTCAATCCCTAGGTGGTTCAAAGTCATGGAATCTGGTGCCACCGATGATGCGAACCCGCTTACTTGGGCTTATTTGGGTAGGTCTCTCCCAATTTACTACAATGAAAACCTGCCATTGATCAATAAGAAAAGGCCAGAACAAGGTAAATTTTACTCTACCTGCTGCTCTACCAAGCGGACAATATCTCGTTCGCGTCGAGAGTATCGGACTACATGAGGCTCAAACCGAAGGCGGGGCACAATTCTATCTATCCTGTGGCCAAATCGAAGTCACCGAAGGTGGCAATGGTATTCCAGAGCCACTTGTCGCTTTTCCTGGGGCTTATCAGCCCACTGATCCAGGCATTCTCGTTGATATTTGGAACCCCTCGGTGAGTAGCGTTCAAGGGCTGGAATTACGATGGTATCAAACTGACTTACGGAATCGATAGACAACCTCTTACAGCCCCCCTGGACCTCAAGTGTGGAAAGGATATTAAATGAGTATTCGAAGAAAGGAGTCTTTCCAAAGTCATTCTCTCTTTAGTCGTTTTACGCTGTCGTTATTTTCATATAGTATTTGCCAATAGGTTTAACGATCATTGGTGCTATTCTTACCTCTTCGACTCTGCTGCTTACCTGCACACCACCTCCCTGTACCCCTTTTGATTGTGTCAAGTGATATGATTCCTTGTGACCTAGCTTCCGAGTATGAAACGCTCGTTTTTGTGAAATAGAATACTTTGTAAAATCATTTGTAAAATCATTTGTGAAGTCGCCTGGACATTCTAGACATCGAACTTGTCTAAACCTAGCCTCCATTTATCGAGACTTTTCGCGAAATCAAATTATGTAGGAGAATAGAAACCCCACTGTGCTTACGTTCACACATGGGAACAAAGAGCTAAAACATCCTGAGTCTAAGGGCTATCCGGAGCACAGGGAGATTTGGTTGTTTTGGCCTAGATTTGCAGGATACATATCACTTTGTACAGAGACGTTTATCTATGCATGGCTAAATCAAGCCTGTCAGAGTGAATCAGTAGATATTACCCTTGCCATTCATAGTACAGTATTCAAGACATGAAAGGTTCGGTTGTGACGGTCCTGCGCATCTCAGGGCTCGGCGTTCTGTAGTGCCGGCTCCGGACCTCACGACGTTGCCCTAAGCCCTACCTAGCTACAGAGCTTTCCTTTAAGCTGTATGACTTCCTAATACGGCACCGCCGCGGGGTCTTCACACCATATAAAAGCTGTAGCGAGCGAGCGTGTATGAGCTTCCTTTTCTTCTTCTCCTGTATGCTTAGTTTCGTTGAGATAGGCTAGCCAATAGATTATGGGTTGAGCAACGTCACATCGGGCTCTGGCTTGCAACCTACAGGGCCCTGGTCATATAAGCTGGGCTAATTTATGATACATTAAAATGGACAAACAGGAAGCAACTCTGGGTAAAGGTATTCGGGCACTGCAACGCCAGGTTCTCCCCCGCAATCATTATCCATAGTGGAGGCGAAACTTAATTTTTAACACAGTCTCAACGAGATTACTAATCGCTGCAGGGATCCGAGAGATGTTCCAGACACTGAATCCAGACTTCATCTTGAGGGCTGAAATCCGCTAGCTGAGTTTTAAGCCAGAGCCCTGGGTCTAGATCTTTTCTGCACAGCCTATCCGGAGTGTTTCCGATATATAGTTACAAATTTCCGTACCACACTCCGCGGCACGAATCAAGATCACGCCACAAAGAAAATCCGAGAAAGAACCGCAGAGGCCCCGATACGCTGAAAATGGGCTTCTTCTTTCAACAAGCTTCCCTCTGTGTGGTCTTCCACAAGGGAGCTCCTGTGCCAAAACTCCAGCGGTCTTGGAGCTCGGGAAACCCTGACTGTTGTTCCGTGGGGTGTCCATGTTTGCCTTCAACCCTAGGCTGGCAGCGTCCGTGGCCTTGTAAAACATGGTCCGAGGGATATGAAGAACATTAAGGAACGAGTGAGGAAGAGCATCGCAGAGCTGAATACTTTCTCATTGATAGCTGTATGACAATGTCTGCTACTCTTGGCATACTTTCCGCGGGGAACGTGGAGCTTTGGGAGGTGGAGAGGAAATGATGAGACAAGCAAAGCCACGACGTTCACCAAGCGAGAAAAGACCTTCCCCACAGCAAACGACCATAGATCTAGGTGTAAGACAGGCTAGCCCTTCCCAAAGAAGGCTCGGGTCGGATCTTCATACCAGCGAACCTTCGGAGGATAAAGGTGTTGGTGATGTGGTAGCTGACATTATTTCCCGTAGTGACATGGGTGATGGGCATAATGACCTCCCTCAGCCTCCCATGCAGTTACAATCTACGATGATACCGCCATACGCTCCTCATCACCCTTATACCTCTACCAAATCATGCTAAAACAGCAAATTCGACGCTACGTCTCAATCAGACCTCTACCCCTCGGTGCGCCTGTTCCGCCGGTGTTTCAGGTCCTCAGCGCTTCGAGTTGAATCTTTCAAATCGCTTACCCGTTGCTCTCCAGGCCTCGCCAGAGAAGGCATTACCTCCGAGTTGGCAATTGAGCAGCAATGAAGACAGTAGGTCGTCTCCGAATATCATATTCAATGTTCCTAGGTTCTATTCTTGCTTTGTGAAATATCAACCCGAAACGGCTTCTGTTCGATATCGATGCCGAGAGCGTGCCCGCATAACCCAAAAAAGACCCGTGAATACGGATGTGGAGATTGAACCCTGTCTTATTCGCACCTCGGAATTACTTACTGTATTCTAGGCGTCAGCTTAGATACGTTATGATGTTTGCTTTCCTTTTTCAAACTCATAAATCCTCTATGGCCCCGTCCGTACCATCATCAACGGGCGAGACCGTATTCTATCCATAGAGACTGGTGTCAGTCTCAAAGAGAACACGAGAGTCAGCCCAGCCGATGCTGTTTATTAGCATCGTCGCTCTTCAGGTCCTCCACAGGGTCGGCACTGACCAAATACGTGAACTCGCACCTATAGCGGGTCGACATCCTTGTATTTGGAGTACTTATTTGGTAGCTAGTTCATGGTCAGTAACTGGGTCAGAGACAGAGAATCATCCGTAATTGGGTCGAGTTTGCGTTCAAACTGGCCGGAGAACGCTTGCAAATTGATCGACATATACGGGGCAATCAAGAATATGCGTTGAATTGATACAGTATAATATAATACACATGCACATACATATCGATTTACCATGATAAGGTTTCCTGTGCTTTGCATGGAAACATATTCTTTGGCGCATAAGCCCTATCAATACTTAGCATTACGTTAGATGTATTCCTCATCATCAGTCCCTGATGAGTGATATATCTCGCTCAATGCTTGGGGGACGTCTTCAAAGCCCAGAAGTCCCTGAGATTGCTGTAGTAGGGCTGGGAATAAATACGATTGGGATCCTCGACTTCGAGATAATGTGGTCAGAATTCCGTATAATATATCTCTTACGTCGACAGTGGACGCGTTCAACAACTCGATGGTCTTAGAGGATGGGTGTTTTGTAAGGTGGAATATGCATTCTCCAATGTCATATAGTTTTTGTTCCTTTGAGCGCTATTAGCTTTATCTGTCTAGAATTATAATCTGATGTTCATGGGAGACCTGACATGCCCCCAGGAACTATGAAAGACGGGGAAAGGGGGACGATAACCTACTGCTCCAATACCGTGTGCATCAGTTGACTTCTGAGCCACTGATGATAAGCAGACCATCACGCTCTTACCTGCTATGGCTGGGAGTAGTATAGGTAAACCTGAATTATTCTGCACCGGGGAGATGTCTTTCCGATCCATGTAAAATCGCCACAAGCGGGTCTGAAGCCAGTGCTGAGTGAGGACAATATCAACCCGACTTGTTTCGGAAACTTCTTCTAGCAGAGGTGATGCAAAGGCCACAGATTGATATATATTTGCCAAGGACGAAAGATCGCATGGTTCACCAAAATCGCCGATATTCCATTCGTAGAACTCGGGGGAGATTCTTTCAAAGAGAAGGGCAAGATTATTAAAGCCATATATCACCGTTGGCGACTCGGACCGGAAGATAGCAGGCTTCTGGACAGTACCACGAAGCATGACAGGCCGACCCGTTTGGAGGGCATAAGCACTATCCCAAACTTTAGTTAGAGCTGCTCGATCCAAAAGCCTACTAGTTTCGCAGATTGGCCATGGAAAGTAGAAAGGCTAGAAGTCCTACCGTTCTGTGATAAAAAGGAGCCAGTAGATTCTTCGAAGCATGTCAGCTTCATGCTGGCTCAGAGCCGTATAAGTAGACTCTACATTCAGCTTCAACATGTACGCGAAACAAATGCTTTGGTTAAGATAGTGCCAAGCCTGATGCGTTTTGCGGAGGTTTCCATATGCCGCAAACAGGAAAAACATGGTGAGAACGCTGTCAATATGCGGGTCATCAAGAGGGTTAAATTGCTGCAGCGCCCGCAATGCTTCAGTGAGGAGGCTTTCGCTTGACTGGGTTATATCGACACTAGGGTCCGTCTGTGGCATATCGAGGTTCAGCTGTAAATGGGCGGCAGCCGACAGGGCAACCAGAAGTGCATAGCGACGGGGACCCAATGCCTCCGGATTAGCGCAGTCTATCAGGAGGGCATCCTTATCGACAACTGGCATTATGGGATATAGATATGTTAAGAAGACATGCAGATGCGCTTGAAGTTGCGTGGAGGAGATTCGCGGTGGCTCGGGAGCTAGCCCGGCAGTCATTCGTTCAGATGGTAATAACCCAACGCCATAACCAGCTGAGAAAAGGTACTGATTCAAAGCTTGTGAATAATCGGCAATTACATAATTCCCTGGCTGAGACTCGTGGGCCGGTGTCGACGAGCCATCTGGTTCCACTGTCGATTGTAGCGAGGTCAAGACAGGAGCTTGACGGCCCTTGGGACCTTTTCGGCGCGCTATATCTTTGTACTCACAGACCAGCGAGATTTCTAAACATTTGTCGCACGGCTGCTCGCGGTTACAGCGGATCTTTCGCCGACGACAGTTGTCGCAAACCCTCGCTGGAGCGCCGCGGAGACTATCCATATTTTGCAGATTGTCCGGAATGATGCCAAAAATGGAGCTCCAGAACGCCGAATGGAGGAAGAATATAATGTTATATAGTTCGGAGGAGTGCGTTTAGTTTAAGGGAACGCTAAATAATACACTCGGACCTTTTCCGGGGTATTCAAACTACCCACCAATTGGACTACGTTGCCAAGGCTAAGACGAAATACGAGCGCGCTGGCTCCTCCAAAGGCTTGAGATTGAGCGGCCCTTGGCTCTTCAGGAGTCCACTAGAGCCTTCGGCGGCCAGAGTGATTGGTCAAGATGATTTCCCCGTATCTGGTCTTGTTGTGGGCGGGGGTGGGGGAAAGTGGTCCGCGTCACACCTCGAGGGCAACATTTTCTGAGAGTCGCACGTAGCCAAACATATCCGTATGTTCGCCAAAGTCAGATTAAACGATGCGTACACGGGACATCAGAAATGATTTATGTAGGGCTAGAATCGTGCTCCAAAAGTGATACACGCCGTGTTTATCTCCTATTTGCAAAGCCCCATCAAAGTTCGGGTCGTCATCAGATACAGAGTTTCGTGGGGTTCGCATGGAGAAGCCGGCATTTACGGAGTCATCCAATTGCATCGGGATTTGCGAATATTCCCTGGACTTTCAACCTTACTCCCAAGGGAGACGGTTGGCTCCGCCAGACATTCTGGAAAAACCTGCCGATGGTTGCTTAGCAAAACAACACATCAGAGAAATCTTGGTAAGAAAAGCTTACCCTATCCAGTGATTCAGCGTTTTCATATCCCGACATTGGCCATATGCTTGAGCACATCCCACATTCCCAATTCCCTGCCCTGACATACGAAAAGGGTGCCACTCCGGAAACCGAGGAAGATTGCCAGCATCATAGCTGACAATTCGCGATACTCCAGCTCATCCGAGCCGAACTGCAACACAATGCTAGGCTGCTCATGGGTTTGGAGATATAGGATATTCGATCCACTGATATCCTCTAGATATTTGTGGAGCCTTACTCCGCATGTATAGTACACTGATCCATTCTTCCATCTGATTTGCTATGAACCGCCGCAAGGGAGGTCTAGTCCCTGCTGATAAAGTTAATGGCATCCATATGGAAGCCACTGACTCCTTTCTCGGCCAGAGTCGGACGACACAAATTGATTAATTCCATGGTTATATTATAACGCCAAGGCGTACGGTCTATCTTACGTATCTGGTGTCACGATCATTTGTTTCTTGCTCTATATTGCCTTAAGTAATATGTGCTCCACAGCTGATAATTGCTCTTCACTTCCCGACCCACATACGGCAACCAACATCTCCCTGTACCTAGATATATGCTACTATTTAGTAGATTTGATCGTCTCTAGTACGTCGTGGAATAGCTCCACGTTTGTTGACGCAAATGCACGAGCAGAGACTTTGCGTTCGAATAAGGCATCCATCTCTGCGTAAGTTCTACCCTTCGGCTCGGGAACACGTCAAAAAGCCCACACCCAGCAGCCCAGCGCGAGGCCTCCCCAGAAGAAGCCCGCCTTGCCACGCCAGTTCCAGGCGTCGACATTCAGCATGTAAGGAATAATAACGCCGTTCAAAATACTGAAACAATTATACAAATTTCGTGCCAATACGACGGTCTTTATTCGCAGACGTGTGCTAGGGATTTCTACTACAAGCGAGTAGCAGACTGGACCGACAGATGAATCGTAGAAGAATGTGTAAACGAGTAACATTGAGCCTGTAGCCCAAGCGGTGCCGCTGGTTTCGGGGGCGATAGAGATAAAACCCACCACTAAAAGCAGGACTGTCAAAATAGCAAGCCCGGCAACGTAAAGTGTACGCCGACCAAACCGCATCATTAAAAACCAGGAGAAGACAGTGCCAAAGAATCCGATAGCATATTGCGCTAGTGACATATTGAAGGACTGAGATACTGGCAGACCGGCGCGTTGGTAGAAGACTGCTGAGTAGGACATCAAGCCAGAACCACAGAGATTCTGAGCTGCCCAAATCAGACATGAAACCTCGGTGCGATGCAGGTCCGTTCCGCGAAAGCAGTCCAGATAAGTTGTCCCTATGGCAACTTCCTTTTCTAGCTCATTCGTATGGACCATCATCGCGACTGTTTCTTCGGGATTGAAATCCGCGTCACTATCTGAAGTAAGACGTTTGAGGGAGTTGACAGCATCCTCGCGGCGTCCCTTGCGAACAAGCCACTAGGGGCTCTCGGGTGCGAGTAAGACACCGATATGGATTGGAATGGGCTACAGCCATTGGACGGCGAAGGGAATGCGATACGCCCATTGATTAGACCGGTTTGGAAGACCTTTCAGTACACTAGATGCAATCAGCTGGCCGATCACCCAGCAAAGATTAACGTACGTTGTCAAGTAGGCACGAAGGGAAACAGGGCAGACTTCCGAAGCGTAGGTAACAGAGAGGGTTTGGTAGACACCCAGTGGAATTCCCATCAGGATCTCGCCGACCAGAAGAGTCTGGACATTCTGGGCAAAGAAGAGAATAAAAATGAACCCAACTGTAGCCACTAGGGAATACATCATTGTTTTTCGATAGCCGAAGCGTTCAGAGATGATACCGTTAGCAAAAAGTCCCAATATCTGACCACAGTTCATTGCATTTGACAGGCCCGCTTGCCATTGAGCAGATAGAGCATACGATTCATCTGACATGCGATGGCTGTATCTTTTATTGAACGCAGGGAATGCGTGGAACGACCCCATAAGCACAACATCATAACCCTCCATGATGATTGCACTGGAGATCAGAAGGGACCAGCCAACAGCTTTCGGATACAGCCTCAGGCCTTGCCAAAGCGTCATGCGATGCTCCTTGTCAGTCGCTAATTTAGCATCGTGGACGAGGTTGTCATCAATATCGATTTCCCGCTTCGACATGGGCCGCGTGGGACTTGGAATCCATCATCGGAAACAGTGACACAGGAAAACTTCTTCTGTAGAAACTTTGGCTAATGAGGAGGCGACAGATGATTGTTCCGTAACACTTTGTAAAACGGAATGATCAGCGATATATCAGGTGTGGATAAGCTATTTATGTAGATGTTGAGACACAGAAAAATTGGAGTATGAACGTCTAAGGTTTGCTTCCCTCACACGGGACTATTTCTACCACCGTTTGGTCAGCTTCGTATTTTACATAGTGGACGGTCATGGAGCTTCTTCGGAACATAATCCGGTTACCAGTCCTTGCATGATTGAACGCCACGCAACCAGTATTACTGTGGATCTAATTACGATACAGATGTTGGGACCTGTTAGAGACCCGGAGGGTCTTGCACGCGGGGCGTGGATCACCTATGAGGACCTAATTACACCTAGGTACCATTAAAGGAACCAAGGAAGAATAACCCAGGGTTAGATGGAAACAAGATGTGATTGTTCACCATAGGTAATATATCGGCCCTTCTCCGGCGAAAAAATAGTCTACCGGGAATGGTCACAATCCCAACAAGTCTAACTTGATTCGTCGGAGCAAAACCTTACAGCCACCATAAACTCTAGCGAAGGTTCAAGGACCCATGTTGTTAACCCGACGTAAGACGACTTCATAGACATCTCTGCCCAAGTACAGTGCCATGAAATAAGTTTCCGCAACCCCCCCAATACGTATAATACCCGCGGGACGGTGCAGAAACCTATTTCATCTCACTGTAGAATCCGCAATCTGAATCATAGTCCGGGGTCATAGTTCTTCTTGATAACAAATCTCCTCACGTGTTCTCTTAACACGATTACTTACGGCTATCCCGGATATGGTGATTGCAGCGCATAGATCCACTTACATGCTCTCATTGGATATCAACTAGAGTCCTTATGATAGGGATTGTCAAGAAACCCCTTATTAAATTAGCGTGCCTGGCCTTGTGCTATATGATAGCCTATGCTGGATATTTCATTCCTAGATAACAACCATAACACACAGAATGCAATACAATACGCGCCCCCCTCTGGTTCTCACCTCTACAATATGCCCATTGCTTAATCTTACATATGCATCCACTAGTGAGTTATACAGGTATCGGACCTTGAATGATTCTGTGCGGAGGAGGGGACTGGGGAAGAGAGGGGAAAGACATCTTCAGCCACTCAATCCGGGGTACGCGAAACGTAAGTTTCATCATTTTCCCTGAATTATTGACTATCTACTCCGTACGGAGTAACGTATCCACGATCTCCCTTTAAACATGCGAGTCGAGAGATGTACGGCCGCTATATCGGCGCTACCCCGGAAATGATATGCCAATACAAGATGTCACCCTGTGGCTTGTCCTCGGAGTGTCCTCGGAAATGATTCAAACACAGTCGAATAGGTAAATGCTTGTGAGAGACTTTGTCTCATATTTTGTGTCCTACTAGGAAAGCCTTCACCGTGCCAGATCCGGGCCAAAACTGGGATCTTGGCGGGATGAAGCTAGGTGAAAGTTCTCATAACGATAAAGTCTATAAGAAGCAGCCATGATGACCTGTATGTATCATTTATTTAAAAACATTCTCGAAAACTGCATTACCTTACGAGGAATCGACATCGAGCTTGTGCCAACAATGTTAAAGCTACTTATGTTGACCCTCGCAGTTAGCGAGTCTGCCATCGGAGCACTCCTATACCAACGGTCCGATTCGCGTTCAGGTGCCTATACGGCAACTACCAACAATACCCATTGCGGCACCGATTTCTGTACCTGGTGGCATAATTCTGGGGAGATCAACACGCAGACGCCTGTTCAGCCAGGGAACGTGCGCCAATCTCATAAGTATTCCGTGCAAGTGAGCCTAGCTGGCGCAAACGACTTTTATGACTCCTTTGTATATGAGTCTATCCCCCGGAATGGGAATGGCCGCATCTATGCTCCCACGGATGCCCCCAATAGCAATACGCTAGATTCAAGCATTGATGATGGAATCTCGATTGAGCCTAGTATTGGTCTCAATATGGCATGGTCCCAGTTCGAATACGACCAGGATGTCGATATAAAGATCCTGACCACTGATGGGTCATCCTTGGGCTCACCAAGTGACGTTGTTATTCGTCCTGTTTCAATCTCGTATCAGATTTCTCAGTCTAGTGATGGCGGGATTGTTATCCGGGTCCCAGCCGATGCGAATGGCCGCAAGTTTTCAGTCGAGTTCAAAAATGACCTGTACACGTTCCGCTCTGATGGTAATGAGTACGTCACGTCAGGCGGCAGCGTCGTCGGAATCGAGCCTACCAACGCACTTGTGATCTTTGCAAGCCCATTTCTTCCGTCAGGCATGATTCCCAACATGACACCTGACAACACGCAGACCATGACACCAGGACCTATCAATAATGGCGATTGGGGTTCCAAGTCAATTCTTTACTTCCCTCCAGGAGTATACTGGATGAATCAAGATCAATCGGGGAACTCGGGAAAACTAGGATCTAATCATATGCGGCTAAACTCGAATACTTACTGGGTCCACTTTGCCGCTGGTGCGTATGTGAAGGGCGCTGTCGAGTATTTCACCAAACAGAACTTCTATGCAACAGGCCATGGTGTCCTATCGGGTGAGAACTATGTCTACCAAGCCAATGCTGGCAACAACTACGTTGCTGTAAAGAGCGACTCAGCCGGCCTGCGGATGTGGTGGCACAATACCCTGGGAGGGGGTCAAACATGGTATTGTTTCGGGCCTACGGTTAATGCTCCACCATTCAACACCATGGATTTCAATGGAAATTCTGGTATCTCAAGCCAGATTGTCGACTATAAGCAGGTAGGAGCCTTTTTTTTTCAGACGGATGGGCCCGAGATCTATCCTAATAGCGTCGTACACGACGTCTTTTGGCATGTCAATGATGATGCAATCAAAATCTACTATTCCGGAGCATCTGTCGAGCGGGCAACGATATGGAAAAGTCACAATGATCCAATCATCCAGATGGGATGGACGTCTCGGGATATCAGTGGAGTGACAA
>NPFK01000047.1:0-118762 GCA_002382855.1 Penicillium occitanis (nom. inval.) | reverse complement strand
TGTTTCAATTGCAAACGTTGAAGGTTATTCCAAAAAAAAAAAAAAAACCCTGAATTCGTGAGGATTATGTGTCGGCTATTGTGTTGGTGCGTATTCTCAGACTCGATTCTCGAATCGTTGTCCATGAGCTAACCCCAAATCTTGCATCACCGTGGAGAATCTGATCGGACAATTTTTTGTTTTTGGACTAAGATCCGACAGCGCGAACTTCAGTTACAATTTTAGCAATCCCTTTGTGTCCTTCCCGCCTTGGCTTATAGGTTTCCATGTGTCTGGGAGAACAAGAAACGAGATGATGCTGAATACAACGAGTCCTTTGAGCATGCTGACGAGACGACCTGACCGATAAAAAGAACCCCCTGTTCCGATACATTTACAAGTGGCTAGTACGATTAAAAAAATGGCTAGCAGACCGGGAAAGGGAGGTAAGACTAGTAGGGTTGTCCAACGCAAGATTTACATAGTAGGCGAGGTCTCAAGGATGAGGATCTGTGGTGGTCCCGTAGACCGAGACGTGCTGTATTTAATTGACAGAGGCAGCCTAGCAATTCGCATTCCGAGCCTGAACAGTAAACCGATTTCTGAGATTGTATTCAGATCGAGCCTCGTTTTTCATAGTCAGAATCCTCCTGAGACAATTATTCGAGGCCAAATTACTCAACTCGAGAACCTCTTTTCGAGCAGTAGCTACAACTTGCTGCAAGGTCAACTGTAGGATCTCTCGGCAGTCAACAAACTAGCTCTTGGTGACGAATTCCCGTTGCTGTAATGTCTGTTGAGCGGGTATCAATTGATTGCAAAAGGCCGGCGAACTCTAATAGCAAGAATGAACTAGGTGCAGTGGGAGAGATCAGATGTTCCAGACGACCTAAATTCCCCATGGGGACCACGCCTCCACAAGCTCAGACAATATCAGCCATGGACTTCCCCAGAGTTACGGACAACCGCATGGCGGACCCTAACCTCTTCAGCTACCGCGGTTGAATTGTGTTTGAAATAGCTGTCACTAATTGCGGGGTGGCTACACATAATTCCCCGAGCCGACGGCGGAGAAGATTGCTTGGGGTTACCGTTCGGGGTTTCCGTGTACCTGGTGACTCTAAGAGTTCCAGATAGGCGAATACCGCCGATGTGGTAATTGAGGTAATTGGATCAGCTTTTTGGAACCCTTGGCCATGTATCCATGCATACAGGTTTAAATGCTTCAGGGATTTATGTTCTGCTACTGTGGATACATCTCTTCCAGACCGACATTCATATCCTTACAAAAAAAGTTGACCTTGACTAAAGTGATTGGTAACTCTAAGAAGTCGATCTTGGAGAGACTCCCAGGACAACTCCTGACCGCAAGTATACCTGAGGTAGACGACTGGGACTCGATTTCGGAGGAAGTTCTAGAAAACCTCTCCAATCTTTCCACATCTTTGTTGACAGTTGATGCCATTTGGCGCGACAGTTATGCCCTCACTGGCACCTTTCGAACATTCTATTTTCAGGACGCTGTTGCGCGGGAATGGGCTTTATTATGCAGACAGCGCGGTATCTCATCAGCAAAGCTGATTCCGGGGTCTCGTAGAGTCGTCAGGATGGGAGGTAAATACGCCTGGCTCGACTGCAAGTTTTCATTCACAACTGCAAACCCAGCCACAGAATGCTCCGGATTCCTTTCCCTGGTACCAACTGAGCGCGGCAAATGGAAGATCTGGATATTGAGGACAATCCTGGAGCAAATCACAGGCCATGGAGATGTTGACTCACTTGTACCGTGCTTGCAGAATGGCAGCACTCTCTCGGAAGGGGCAACTCTTGATGCACACGAAACCACTAACGGATCCCAAAATGGACTCACAAACGGCCATACTGGCCTAGATATTGGAACAGCACCAAACGAATCTTCAATGTATGATACATATGTTGCGATAATCGGAGGAGGGCAGTCTGGGTTGAGCACTGGTGGCCGGCTACAGGCTTTGGGTGTTCCGTACGTGATTTTGGAACAACACAGCAGTGTAGGTGATGCTTGGAAAACCAGATACACTTCAGCAAGGTGTAAGTTCAAGAGTTGTTCACTTGCAGAAAAGACCATCACTGACTTGTTCGTTATAGTGCATACAGCTCGAAAGTACTGTTAGTATTCAGTGTGCTATTTTGGGTCATCTTACATCTGACTAAGGACTTTGAACAGCACATCTACCATTCGATCGAACCTTTGGGCCTTCGTATCCAGAGTATCTAGGAAAGGAGGACCTGGCAGAAGGGCCCAGAGCCTGGGCGGCAAAATATGGCATAGTGCGTGAAAGAATCTGGAAACAAGTCTTGCTCAACTAACGTTCCTCAGAAAATATGGCTTTTGACAACCGTACACTCTGGCTATTGGGATAACCAGACGCAGACATACACATTGAACATTCGGAGAGCGGACATCGAATCACAGGTTACTGCAAAGCACGTTGTTATGGCAACTGGAGCAGGGTCACAAACGCCGGTGATGCCCGTGTTCCCCAACCGGGTATGTTTCGTTCCTGGATGAGCTAATTATTGCCTATTCACTAAGCTGAACGGTGTTTTTAAGGAGCGATACCGGGGACTTGTCCTCCACTCTGCACAGTATGTTTCAGCGAATTACTGGAAGGGAAAGAGTGGTATTGTCATTGGTACTGCAAATACGGGTGAGCGATTCTGCCTCAAGATACAAGGGGTGGGACCGATCTGACTTCTCGTTACAGGCTATGACGTTGCCAGCGACATGCAAGAGGCTGGCTGGTCACGAATATGGTTCAAAGGAGCCGAACTTGTGAGCACCACAAAAGAAAACAGTTCATGTCAAAGTCCACCTTTCGTGCTAATTGAGACCAGACGTCCTTCCCGTTGAATATATTGCAGAACGCTATCATGGTATATTGCCCTGGTTCAACTAGCACAGACAGATCTCTAACACATCCTTGTTTCTTACAGCACTATATAACGAGAAGACACCTACCGAGGTTAGCGACCGCATTATGTTCAGTAATCCAGTTTCTATCGCTCGACTCACCTCGACGGAGGTTTTCCATACCATGGCAAGGGCGCAGCCAGAACGTTGGGACGCTCTCGAACGAGCTGGCTTCAAGGTCAATCCCTATGGAGACATCCAAGATGCCATCAATATTCGCTTAGGTGGGCATTATATCGATGTTGGAACGTCAGCCAAAATCTCAAAGGGCCTAGTAAGTCCTTTAAGGTTTTTCAGGTGCATGAAAGCCATTGGTTAATTGGTGCGATAGATCATGGTCAAGTCTGACTCGCCTATTGCCTCTTATACTGGGGACGGACTTCTCTTCGCGGATGGCACGGAAGTTAAAGCCGACGTAATCGTTTTTGCGACCGGATTCATTGGCAACTTGAAACAGCATGTTAAACAACTTTTCGGTGACGAGGTTGCTGAAAGAGCGGGTGATTGTTTTGGACTCAATGAAGGAGAAATTCTAGGGGCTTTCAAGCCAACGCAGCGTAAGTCGTCCTACCTCATGTGCTTGCGATCTAGCCTTTAACATGCGGCTGCAGAACCCGGCTTGTGGTATATTGGCGGAGCCCTTGGGTATGCTAGGTATTATTCCAGGTTTTTGGCTCTGTCAATTAAGGCGGATCAGCTGGGAACACCTCTGCCTGTGTATATGGGGAACCCACATAGGCTCGATTCTGAGTAAATCTAGCAACCAGTCCCAGCCGGTTCATCTGGAGGACGAGGGATAGAAGGGAGAGGCGAGGAATCCCCCGCTAGGCAGTTGCGCATCTAGTGAGACTGCAATATTTGATCTTGAATGCCAATATTTAAAGCTCGCAGATTTCTACATCTTGTAATTCTTACACTATCCCGCGTCAGTTATGTGTAAAGTTCTGGAAGGCTGCCAGTCCCATCGTCTCCAAAAGCTCAGTAGCTTATTGGCAACCGCAACGAGTGAATTGATCGTTACGGCTGCTTCCCTCACAAAGCCAAACCGTGCCAGCGTGGGCATCAGCCACTCCCGTTGTTGGTGCATACCAGCTCAATAATTTCAGGGGCTAAGCTAGACAAAGGAATCGAACTACTTCCTCCACCCCTGTTTATCTATAGGAAATGAAGTTTACCAGGACTAGCAGAAAGAGCAGAACTAGAATCTATTCCAAAAATCCAAATTAAATCATCGTGCTCCATGTTCTGAGGAGTCAATTCTTCCTGGCGCTCTTTGACCTCACGTTCGTGCCGATGCCACTCCTTTATTTCTTCCACCTTCCTCTCCTCAATTCGACGATTTGCAATTTTCAACGCTTAGTACACGCCCTGCCTTGATTTGACGAGTTTTCTTTTGAGATTCACGCCGATCAAGTGATACAAAATGCCCAATGTCGCTAGCAAATTGAGCACCTAATTCGGCTTGCATAAAACTGCCGGAAGCGATTTGATTACGCTGTCGAACTTTAATCGGAGAGAGAGATCAGACTCATCTAAGCCTTTCTGGAACTTCTCGATGCGCTCACGAAGCTTTCGGAGTAGTCTTTGGAGGCGAGATAAATACCATTGTAGAGGAGCATCGAATACCTTCTTTACCTGGCATATCAATACATGATTCAGGGTCAGATCAATTTGCTTCTCTGAATAATGCCAGTACAACTTCAGGTCTCAATGGTCAAATACTAAATCGCGTAAATCCTTGCGAATTTTTCTTGGAGTGAAGGTGTGTTGTCGGACATTCTGAAGTGTATGTAGAAAATCATTTTTGTCGAATATCGCACCATCCAATCGGGCCTGTTGATTAACCTCTTTACCATGAAAATTTTTATATTTTTTGAATGGCAGAGAATCAAGCGGTTGAAGAAGATGTGTTATACGAGCCGGAAAACAATATAAACATGATTTCTTGTTCATCACATTAAAAAGTCCCATGTTGGATGACTGCCGTGCTTATCCATAACGATGCCATTCCAATGCGATTTCATCGTTAATAACCCCCTTTTTTTTGATGTGCCGACCAGATAATCATCAGGAATGCCCTCAATTTGAAACCAATGCTCCATATGGTTTTTCCCAGAAATGATAAGTAATGGAGGAATAACTACACCAGTCGCAGACATGCATTTTTTTATAGCATATCCTTTAAATAATCTTGGTCCGGTGGGCGGCGAAGGCTGTGGAAGTATTGCGAATCCATGGGCCAATTATAAACACGCACAATATCTCTCTGATTGTTGAATGTACTCATACTCCATGAAGATTGCTGTTTGGTCATATCTACTTTTCTATAAATCTTGTATTAGGGTGGTAGCCATTTCATGTTTTGGTATTCTTGGATTACTACGTCAGTTGCAGTCCGCCGTAGGTTGGTGTGCAGGCACGGTTACTGCGGCACAGGAACTACTCACCGATACCTCGCTGTTTCCCCGTAGGCTCGGGATTCGTGTGTGATGCACTGCACACAGCACTCCGAATGGGACAATACGGTGATGGATGCGATCGGATGCTTCAAGCGCTCCGCAAATGGTTAAGATTTACACTGCCCTCGATTTCCGCCTACGGACGTTGATCTAAAGCCACAACATTTAAAAGCACGTACGGTTTTAGGAGCCCCTGGATGGGAATCAGACATGACAAACTGTACCAAACTTTATGGGTGACATAATGCCTATGAATCTCATTACCAAATATGGGCTTCCGCCTACGTTGTGGGTTTCCAGCATCGTCGTTGTCCTTATACTTGGGCCAGTAATACTCGCCCTCCAGAATTATCTTCGGCTCAGACATGTCCCTTCTGGGCTCAGCTAACCGAGTTCTGGATCACGCGAAAACTCTGGAAGGGAGAGAGATGGGCAGATATAACACGGAAGCTGCACCAAGATTATGGCGATGTCGTTCGGTGGGCGCCTAGAAATGTCCTTTTCAGTGATCCTGCGTCACCACCATCTATGGTACTAAAGATGTTTGGCGCAAAGTAAGCAGCGACCGCTCAAAGTCTTCGTTCACACGGTCCCTTAGCGTACTGATACTTTTTGCAGGCGAAGTCGTATGAGCCAGCAATAGCTGTGGTGAACGGAAAGTTAATGGAATCTTTCGTGACAACCCGAGATGAGAGTCGTGTATCTACTATCAAGCGACACATTAACTCCGCATATACGCCAAAAGCGATCTCAGAACGTGAGTTTCATGTGGACGAAACTCTTCGACTTCTTAATAAGCGGATCTGAGAGAATTCTCCCCGGTTTAACCTTGTGCGATGGCTGGAACTGTTTGCCTTCGAGACCATCTGTCGAATTGCTTTTAACGGCAGTAACTTCACTGAAGGTGGCGTCCAAGACACCCTCGAGGGGATTAAGGGACGCTTTCTTCATTAGAATCGGTGGTTTGCGATGACGAACCTTGAAAATTTGGTTTTTAAGAATCCCTTTGTCAGAGGTGGTATGATGCCAAGTTTACTGACACAGCGGGCCGTGGAAAGGCTTCAGAAGAGGGATGCTATGGGCGGAGTGGGATCACACGCAGACCTCTTGGAATGCTATATGCGTGCTAACCAAAAGGATCCGGACGACTTCGACCAAGGAACGATGGTGGGTATGGTTCTTTCCACTATTCACGCAGGCGCCGAGTCGACCGCATCGACTATGGTTAACACGTTACGATGTCTCTTGAAGAACCCAACATGTATGGCTACGTTGAAGAAAGAGCTGGAGGGTGCTAACTTGGAATCTCCTCCCACTTTCCAATCTGTCGCCAAGTTATCATACTTGGAAGCCATATCAAAGAGTCTATGCGGCTACATCCTGCTTCTGTGTCGCCGATAGAGCGCGAGGTTCCGGCTGGCGGTGCGTACATCGGTGGTGTTTGTATTCCTGGCGGCACGTCCGTTGCTCTCAGTCTTCGAGGTTTGGCCCTCAGGGAGGATGTCTGGGGCCCAGAACCCCACCTATTCCGACCGGAGCGATGGCTCGTGGCGGACGTGGCAGCAAGATCAAAAATGGAATGAGCCTTTTCAGGCTTTGGCCACGGCAAGAGGATGTGCATTGGCCAACGTATCGCCTGGATGGAGATTGAAAAATGTATCCCTAGCTGGTGCTCAATTTCGATGTAAGAAGCCCCTTCCCACCTTCTCTTGGAAGAGAAACAGAGTGCTCCGTATAGCCTAACCACATCCTATAGATGAGCTTATTGGACCCAAATACCCCTGTGGACTATTATTCAACAATCGTCGAGGTACCAAAGGAATTGTGGGTGGAAGTGGCTGAAAGAGAGTGTGTACGTTAAGAGACAAGGCCGCCTATAACCAGATGGGTATTGAACCGTAGACTGGATTCTCTCGCTCATTGCTGTCATGAAGTCGACCAATGCCCGTAGAGAGGGTTCAACTGTCATTGTGTATATTCTGTATACCAGAACGCGCGCGCTTCGGTAGCCCGCTGATGCATGAATGGATTACTTTAGTAGTGCAGGTCTGATTGAAGCAAAGAGCATAGCTAACAAACTTACAGCTTAAAATGTAACTAGTAAAACTTGATCGTATAGAATATAGAGAATTTTATGCTATATTGCGTAAAAGGGGCATGGGGGTTTAGGGTATAGGACTTCGTCCTAACTATACGGAGTAGTAGTGGGATGAAAAATGTTTCTGCATCCCTCAGTATCCGACAACCGCGACCGACACATAATTACTCTACATACGTAATTCTAAAATTCCTAGTTCTATTAATATAGGGTTTGATTCAAAGTATACCCGGGGGAAGCGACGTGACGGGTATTCCTTTACTCTTACTAACAAGATATTAATTGCAAATCTTAAAATAGTAGTAGATGTTGCGATACGCTCGGATCATATGTAGCCAACATGTCATTACTCCGCACAACCCCGGAAACCCCGGATCTACCAACCTTTGCTCTTCAATTTTTGATCGATTTCTTGCCGACTCTTGACCTCGGCTTTCTTGAACGCGTATTCTTTGAAGCATTTAATGTTACTGCTGGTCTTAAATAGGAAACCTCTTTCACCTAAGCTTGTTGACTGAAGGCCATGTCCCCATCAGCAAGTCACTCGCAGGCAGGAGGCCAGGGTCGTCACGTCTGCAAGATCTGTCAAAGAGCTTTCGAGCGCCTGTTTGTGATATTCAACCTGTGCAACTGTAACAAATTACTGTACTTACTCTCATGACAGGGACGGTCTCCTGCGGCACCTACGCATTCATGATGAACATCGGCACCCAAAAGCACGCAAAAGAACGGCATGCATAAGTTGTTCCACGTAAGTTTCCATGACAGGCCCGACCACGACGATGGATATTAGGCGATTGACTGCTCGCCAGATCCAAAGTCCGCTGCACCGGCGAACTACCGTCGTGTGCAACGTGTCGTCGCCGTCAAGTCCCCCGCACTTATGATTCGGGCAGAGTTGGACAGAACAATGTCCAATAGATGAGCGTACCATCAGATAGTCATAAAACGGAACCAAAAATAAGCAGAAAACAAACCCAGGGGTTGCTCGGCGATATTTGTCCTGATCCGCCGCGGATGAATGGCCTAGCTACCTACATAACAGACAGCATCCATGACGAGACATATCTCTTTGGCCACAACCTGGACGCTTTGGACGCCACTGATTTCAATTCGAACCTCGACTGGCTCTTTGATATCCTTCCAGGAGAGGATTCGGCCAATTTTGTGGACTCTTTCGGTGAAAGAGACTCCATTTTCCTCCTATCCCACTGGTAGAAGAAGGTACCGGAGCTCAAAATCCACGCCCGTCTGACAGCCGATCACCATCCCTCGGGAAAGACCAATACACCCACTTTCGACGGTACTGACGATTTGCCTCTTCCTGTCCCCAACCCCAAGACAGCTGCGGTGCTGACGATCCGTGGCCGATGGAGTGGCATGCTTAGCCGTTCCAGCCTATTGTAGATCTACCCGGCTTAAGCTGCGATGAAGACGACCATCCTCACTTCTATCCTCGTTTTTTCTCGAACTGGTCCTTACACCCATCGACTGTCGAGGCACTGACGCACTACCTTAGACTCCCAGCAAGCTGCAGTCCTTGGCAACTTAGCAATTTGGACCGTTTCTTAGACAAAGAAAAGCTCGAGTATTGTATCGACAGTTATTTTGCTCAGTTTCACCAGGTTGCTATACGCCGATAAGGAACCTGATCGGTGGCGCTAATCGCTTTAGTTCTTTCCCTTTATTCACCAACCGACCTTTGATCCTGCTAAGGATATTACTGTAACCCTGGCCATTGCCTGTATCGCAGCACTTTACACTCAGCTCTCCGAAGCGGTTTCTTTTTCTAACACACTGTCGGAGCTCAACCGCCGGCTACTTTTGTTCCTGGTGAGTGCTCAGGGGTCTGTGGCGTGATTTAGTGGCAATAACCGGAACGAGCATGAGACTTCCTCCTACCCATTAACTTCGTCTATAGGGGCCTCGTTATATAATCTTTTCACCTTCATATAATGCGTCTTGAATGAGTGCCTTACCTCGTTAATGACACTTTCGTTTAGCATAAATTGTATGATACTACGCTCGAAGCATCTGTCATTATTCACACCCCGGCCGTTCGCCTAACTACGTCACAATGCTCCCTGGAGCATCACAACGATGCAAGGGTATGTGTAAGTCTATGTAAGCAAACGCACGTTATTAATCACTATTCATTACTGATCTCAGCAGCTGTCGGAATGTCTAAAAGGGCGCAGGCTCAGACGACCTCGGAATGGTACTAGGGCATAACAGTCACCAACACCAAGACTACGGCTGGAGGCCCAGTAACACCTCATTCTCTCGTTGTCTCCATGTGTCTGCTTGTTCATGTATCCCTGAGAGAGTAAATGCCATATTCGTGGGATTCTCGTCATTGTACGTTGGCCACGCCACATCGATATATGGTACTAGGAAACAAGTTAGCAGCTGTAATTATCGATGCAAAGCTCGTCAGTATTATAGAAAGATACAGCATACATTTGTGATAATTTGGTGAATGGAATACGGCAAAACTGATCCACATCCGACTCATGGTTTCGGCCAATTTGTAATAACTGGTTTCTTTTTCGCCCGCTGGAACTGGGTTTACTTCCCATCCAACACCTTGCCAGTTGCCAAAAACGAAGGGGATCTCCTGGAAATGAGCCACTCCATATTCTTGAGCATCTAAGTTGGCGGTTTGAGCATCGAAAAAGTAGCTGTAGGTTGGAACGCCCTGCGCAGCATAACGTTGATTTGTGCCACGACGACCCGAAACAAACGTGGCGTCTCCAAGCATGAGAGTTGCAGCCCCGTAATAGTTTCCCGCATAGTTGGACAAGACTGTGCCTAGTCCCGCATCACCAGACCCATTCGCTGCGTTCCGATATAAAACCCACAAGCTTTCACGGTCCCTCTCTGTGAGATTACTATACTCGAATTCAGTATCTAAAACGCGCTGGAAGTCGGTATAATTGTTGACTGGAAGCGGCGACACCGAGGCTTTTAGGTTCGTGCCCTCGTTTCGGTTAGTCCCGATCATTGCTGGCACTTTTAGAAAGTGGCCGTTCGCCATGGCGCTGGCTGCGGATTCTGGAAGAATCTCTCCGTCGACGGAGATAGGGGTGGAAGCAGCTTCCAACAAGGACAATGCTGGGGCACTCCGGAGACAGGCTAAGGAGTCCAGAGCCTCAGTACAGTTGGTTGTGTTTAGAAGTTTCTGGAAACTGGCTTCTTTATCCGCTTCAGTTGTGCTCAATAGTGAAGTATACGGGTTACCGCTCTCCATTATAGCTGCGCTGAAAAGCCCTTCATCGCGCCCCCCATATGCAATAAGTTGCAGACCAACGCTAATCGCACCAGCTGACTCACCAAACACGGTGACTCTGGACGGGTCGCCACCAAACTCGGCTATATTCTCTTGTATCCAAGCTAGAGCCTGCCTCTGATCGTGGAGAAAGATATTTGTTGCCCCAGCGTTCTCGGCCTCCGAACCAGATAGCATGCCGAAAGCACCTAGCCGGTAGTTGAAGCTTACGAAGATAACGGGGGTACCCATTTTGACAGAATTATTGACAAGAAATGAGCCGTTGTATCGAAGATCATTAGCACTGCCTGACAGAAACCCACCACCGTGGATCCAAGTCATAACAGGCAACTTGGCAGTTAGTGGAACATTAGCCGGGCGTATAATGTTGAGATATAAGCAATCCTCACTCATCGGCCCAGTTACATTCTGGCTGAAACCAGGCAAGCCAATATCAACACCTAGACACCAAGAACTACAGGTATTTGAAACACGGCTACCATTCCAGTTTTCTGGTGGCACGGGTTTCCGTAGTCGCAAGTTTCCCACAGGTGGAGAGGCATATGGAACTCCGAGAAAGAACTCCTGGTTGTAGGTTGGGTTTCGAGTGCCAACTAGTGTGCCGTTTTTAATGGTAACAGTAGGCATGGAGATGGAGGGCTGGCAGGCCACATGGTGCACAACGGCGAGCAGCAGAAAGCTAGTGAAGGCCTCAACTCGCATATTGTGGAAACAAAGTAGTTAGTATAGTAAATCAAGAAGTCAGTGTCGAGAATAGGAATGCAGCAGCAGACGTGATTCTTTATATCTTAGCTTCGTCCTTTGTCCTTTTACTATACGTACCCCTTAAATGATTACCGGTAACTACTAAGTTCCGGCCCGGTAAGGTAACATAAACATAATTCACGGGTAAACCGGCCACCACCCCAAAATTTCATCCGGATTTTTGACAACCACGCTTGACAACACCAAAAAATGGCCAAAAAACGTATCAAAGAGGATCCCAACTATGAAGGATGGCTTGCTCTTGCTATAGACACAGTAAAAAGTAAAAAAATCAATAGTGTGAGACGCGCTTTGCGTCTTTTTGACGTATCAAGAACAACACTCCAGGAACATATTACCAGAATAGCGCCTCTACCAGAAGCAGGCATTCTTTGTAGAAAGATAACCCCTATAAAAGAAAGCTTACTTTATGACTTAAAGCGCTATGGGGTACCTGACTTTTTCGATCGGGCACCAGTGTGCGAACCTTGCGACAGGATCAGGGCAGCTTTCCGAACGTTTATCGATATGCCGGAAGAACAGAGGAGCGAGCAATGCTTCGCGTTCAAACATCTCTTGAGGTGGATGGAGGTGTTAGATATCGACAAGGAATCCCGTGTTGGCTTGTTGTTTCTTTTCCTCTTCGCGTGAGTGCCAGACTATTAGCCCTATTTTCTTCGTTAAAGAGGCAGTAGTTTGTCTTACTAAACGTAAATTCTTTCGGCAGGAGTATTGCCAATGAACAAAATGCTTCCTACTGGTTTGTGGCCCATATTATTTTTACGATGAAGAGTTACTTGATGCTTCGAGAAAAGAAACTGAGCTCGCTTAGTAGTCTGGAGAGTTAGATGTCAAATCTCTCACATCAAATTGTCCCAAGCTTGATGGGATCTTTAGCGAGACTCTGCGTCAACGCGCGAACACCTTTGGCTGGCGTGTCGTGATAGAAGAAACGGTCATTCGTGGTAAGAAGCTTGTGCCTGGCACACCTGTCCTCATTCCGATGCGAGTATTGAACACCAACAAAAATATCTGGGGCTCCGACGTCGACGAATTCGATCCTAACAGATTCTCCAAAAAGGCGAAGGCGCTCCAACAGCCATACTATCGCCCCTTTGCTGGTGGTCCCACATACTGCCCTAGCCGGATACTGGCAAAACGAGAGACGTATGCTTTCCTCGCTATTCTGCTCCATCGGTTTGATATCACGCTGCTCCCATCTTTTCATGCGCCTGGTAGGAAACCAGCTTTCCCATTGATGGAAGCCTGCAGCCCACCCACGGGTGTCAAGGGGCCTCAGCCTAATATGAATCTCCTTGTGAGATTAGACGAACGGGCTTCGGAGAAATCGTTGTAGTGTTACAGAATGACATAACACATGCAGTTAGACGTGGAGCGTAAAGTATATGAGATGGTCTTAATTCCTTTCTGAATAGCTCAATGCTGGATCGAATTCAGTATTCTAGAGACCCAATTTAAAACGATCAATTTTCAGACGTTGTATTTGGTAAATACAGCTAGATTAAGTTAATAGAAATACTTTTCAATGCTAATCCATTCTCCCTGAAATGCTAATTCTTCTTGTGGGTTGGTGGCAATCTCTTACACTTTCCTCTTCGACCAAGTCAAAGGCGCTTTCTCAGGGTGCAACATCTGAATCAGGAGAACCATAGCAGACTCAGTCTCAATGAGGTTAAGGACTCTCTTGCGTGCATCTTCAACCCTTTCACCTTCAAATGTAACCGGGTCTACTCGCCAATCACGAAAGAGTGACGCCATAGTAGCTACAAACTCGACCTGAGAAAACTTTCTTCCAGGACAGTCGCGCGCACCCTCCGACCAGCCAACAAAGGAGCCGCGCTTTGGCTGGACGAACTGTTCCGCATCTAAGTCAGTCCCCTTCCCCTGGGGACCAGGACCTCCAGCGGCCTGCTTTATAAAGCGAGAAGGTCGCCAGGTAAGAGAGTCCGCGCCCCACCATCTGGGATCAGTCTGTAAAGATGAATAGGCCAGACATATCATGGTATTTGGTGGGAGGAGAATCGTTTTGTCCCGGATATCAAGTGATTGTGCTTTATCATGAGTCCACTTCGTAACCGGAACGGGTGTATACAGTCGCATGCTTTCGTACATAACGGCTAAACAACGTTTGAGCCTAGGAAAATCCGTTGTGTAATTCCACTCGCTTGGTTGTCGGTCCCCGAGTACATGGCGGAGTTCCTCCGATAGCCAGTCCTGCATTGCCGGATTCGCAGCTAAGAAATACACTGCGAAAGTAAACACGTGGGATACTGTGTCGTGACCTGCGAAGTTTATGACGAATATATTGCCATAGATCTCTCGCTCGGTGAGACCCTCGCCATCTTTGGCATCGACGGATGCTTTGGCAAGTGACGATAAGAATGTACGGCGTGTACCAACATTCGATTTGCCCACTGCGACTTCGTGTTTCTCCGTTTCGTACATGTCTGTCATAGATTTTCGGAATGCCTTGACCGCTTCGCCGAGTTGTCGCCATTTGAATGGTAGCCAAGGCATATTGGTGAAGAATTTGGGTCCCATAGCAATAAGAAGGATGCAATTTTCCAGGATTAGCTGGAGAGAGTCCTTGTAGCTGGCAGCAGGATCGGCATGTGACGTCTCTTCATGACCCTCAAATTTAAATGACTTACCAAACCCGGCTTTCGAAAGCACGCCAAGTGATACAGAACGGAGGTCGTCGGCCGTGCTTCGAACCGATGGCCGTGACGACCAGTAGCGAATCATGTCAGTTGCCTGGGATATGCTCTCAGACCAGACCACCTCATTATATGGTTCATTGAAGCAGGACGCCATCAGTTTTCGCTGTTGTAGCCATCGTTGACCTTCAACCTAAGAAGAAAGATGCGTAAGCAACAAGGTATTGAGGAACTCACGCGGGAGCATTACACTGCCAACGCTGGGACCGAAGACGTCAAGAATCTGTGTGAGCTCGACACATCTTGGAAAATCGTCCCTCCTACGAACAATATCCATCACGATATCCGGGTGGCCGATATACAACCAGTTGCGACCAGGTGTAACCAGCATAAAGACATCGCCGAGCTCATGATGAGAGTGATACCGGTCATTCAGCTCCCAGCCCATCCAATTGTACCGCGTAAATGTGCTTTCGCCAAAAATTCGTTTGACGTAGCGCAGAACTCGTTGATCAACAAGCATCCAAAAGTGATTGAGATGGCTTATAGGAATGACGTGGAAACGAACCCCGATCTTGCTGGCTACCAGGTAATTACAGAACAAAGAGTACGATGATTGCACCGTCACGGTGCCTAGCAGCAATAGGCAAGCCCACAGGATGGTAGCGAGAATAGCCATGGTAGACCAGTTGGCGAAATACAGTAAAAACAAAGCTATGTGGGAGACGGCGGAGTGATGAATAAAATATGGAGGACGAGGAAAGAATTGAGGTGCCAGATATTTCTTTGTTCTCACAGATTGCCAGTACATGCCAATACATCCTGTCTCAGGATCAGCAGGCATACCGTAGCTGCGCGGGCGGGTTCTTTGTTTTGACAGGGTATCCGGTAACGTTATACCCGCCGAAACTGCATGAGATAATTTCACAAATGGAAGCTATGATTGGATCGTTGTTCTGTCTCCTACCTGACTCGGCGATCAAGGGATTTATGGTGTGTAAACCCCTGGTCGGTTCGCCCAATGCTTGACGAGTCTCCTATCGGGTTTGGAAAGGATTCACACCCCGCCCGTATTTGCCTGTCTGGCAGAACGGCTAAATCCAGGATTTATTTTATTCCAAATAGACATCTAGATCAGCTAAAGCGGACAAGTAGAGCAGCGGATCCATGATTCCTTGCGATGCGGTCTAATCACGCGGATTGTGTCACGTATGTCAACAGTCCCTAGCAATCCCTCACCAGCTCTTCCTGTACGCACGATATCTCTGCCTGTTGCTGCAGAACTTGATACAACTAATTCCACAACAGGCCCCTTTACCGAGGGAACGTCTATGACAGATCTCAATCAACGATGCCTAAACCCTGCCTTGAACCTAGCTGAAGAGTATGGGTTGGATTCTGGAGGTATGAAGTTAAAGGACTCGCTCACAACGCACTCCCGTGTAACTCGAGCGCTTCACAACCAAGCCGTCCACAGAACTTGCGGCTATGCATCCAGACCTATCACCAGGCGATGCAACCCCATACCGTCCACTCTCCTAAGAAAGTTCGATTCACGCCGGACAACGCCTCGATCATTGGACTGAGGGAAGCTGAACTGGGACAATATTGAGGAGCAATTTGCGCAACGGTTTCCGTGGTGGAGGATGCCCTCATCACATATTGCAATCAATCGAGCCCATCGAGGAAACGAAGGTGAATATCATGGAGGATAAAAGTAAGTTCAGATTCTTATGATCCTGTCGGATACATCTCCCTCCGCGTGAATCAAATTTTTGAAATTGCGCGCCCAGATCCGGCTGGAATTGGCTGTAAATTTCGCAGTTATTCCCCGAGTCCAGAGCTATCGATTGATCCTAGTTTTACTAGGCAAATCGCAGATCCTATGCTGCAATAACTACGTAATAATAAGACTGACAAGCTCAATGAACTTATCATTATGGGCTTCATGCAACAGGCCAAAATCTTCGGATCCTCGCAAGGCGAGAGTACGGACGCGCTAGCTGAGTTTAAGGGGCTGCTTGAACGGGTTCACGAGGACGTTACTGCGATCCGTACAACAACAACGCAAATATCACAATCAAGCAATGAATCGGGCACGTCAACATCCGACTCTGCCGTTCTATGGAAAACGCACCAAGCGCAGGCGTGGCAAGCAGCTATACGTAACGCGAAGCCTCCTCAATCCCAAAGCGCCGGTTCGTCCATCCCTGGGGTCAGCCATGCGGAGCTGAGCATGGATACCGAAGTCATAGTCAAGATTCGCGACGATTCGGAACGCGCATGTACAAAGAAGCTCCAACCAAGGGATATTGTGGAACGGGCTGAGCGAGCCAGGGCTCATGCTGTAAAGAGTACTCTAAGCCTAGCTCTTGCAGGCTGTGCCTTTAAAGCCGCTTGTTAACTACCTTCAGGTGATATCAGCCTCCGTGCGAGCCATGCCGCTGGAGCAGAGGTCCTTTGTAAGCACTGCGCAAGTTGGGTAAAGACCTTTAGCAGATCCGCATACGTGCGCGTTCCTACGTGAGGAATCGTGATTTGTGGTATTCCTGTACGTCATGTGGAAATGAGCGAGCAATTCAAACAGGAGCTCGCTGGTGAGAATACCAACTAGGGCCAACCGGGATTCGAGATTGAGATCGCATACGTTGGTTGGCTCACCAAGCTGAAATGCTACTCCGGCTCACTCGTGGTTGAGTTTACAGGCCTGGTCATTGCGAATAACGCGATTTCCAATGGTACAGGTGAGAACTCTATTCGTAACAGCTTTTAGCACTAAATTATGAATATCCCTGTAGTGCTTAATATATTCTTTTAGATATTTAATACATATATAAACTGGTTGTAATCTGAGCTACTTCTAGAGCTTAATTACAGCTATACTCTGCAAAGGAGGCATAGATTAGGACTATATTATACTAAAAGTATACCGCCCTATTGCCTTGCTTAACATATTAGAAAGATTTCTTAAAGCTATTGTTACAACTTCGGGAAATGGTGGCGGCTCGCTTGGGGTGGCGGCTCGCTTGTGGGTTACGTTAAAGAAAGTGCTGCCTGCTGATCCTAGTCATTTGCGCTACTTCCTTCCCAGAATACCTTCTAGGCTGAGGTATCCGAACACGAGAAATGTCAAATGTCATGGCCACCAGCACCGGAGGAGAGCTAGATCAGCTAACAACCAGTAACAAGTCACATACGAAAAGAACGACCTGCGATGTATGTCGAGAAAGAAAGGTCCGATGCGACAGAAACAAGCCAGAATGTCTAAGATGTAGAAGATCCGGTTACAAATGCACCTATCTCTCTGAGACCGGCAACACTACTAAATTCACTGTGGCATTACAAGAACTCAATGCCCGCCTGAGTCAGTTACTAGCCCCTCACCCACATTGACGAATTCTGATGGTCAAACAGAACAAGCAGAGATGATGATCCAGACGTCTACGAGAATTAATGAAGACAACTCGCGACATGACTCTCCTCAAATTCAGCTACCGCAATCGAGCACCGAGCTTATGGCCTCCCTGCCAGATAGCATTGAGTTTCTGGAGACGAATCAGGATGACATGATTAACTCGTGGTAGGTTACGAGACAAGCATGCCTACTTTGAATATGAGCATTCATGACCATATTTCTAGGAGTAACATGGCCGCATGTGATTTAGATGCAGTTTTTGGCCAGATGGATGGCGGACCACAACCGTGCGAACTGAATCGGAACGGATTTCCTCCCAACAGGGAGCTAGCAGCTACTGATCAAATGAGAGTATCTTGGGATATTGCTTCCGCCTCATCAAACGACGTAGCAGATATTTCCTCGTCTGGTGGATGTATACGGATTCCGGGTGTCATAGAGGATACCCGGCAATCCGTAAAGGCTTACGAGGATCTGTGAGTTTCTACCGACTTTACCTTCCCATTTCGACTGCTGACAGTAGGCTTTTATTTCGTCTTCTCTGCTAAAAGTAGCAAGAAATACTTCTGCATTACTCAGAAACATCTACCTCTGGTCGATCAAGGCAAGTTTATGCAGATCACAGTCCGTTCGGATACAAGTCAGGCACAAGCATTGAAATGCGCAGTCTGCATGGCAGGAGCCCATGTAGACGGAGATTCGCACCGTGAAGAATATTTCTACAAGGCGACACGCTACCACTTAGAGCAGGCCGAACTGGAAATTCAAGGCTCCAACTTTTGGTCTCTAGAAGCAGCGCAGGCCCTCGTGCTTGTAGCGCGCTACGACTTGACGCACACAAAATCACAACGTGCTCTTGTCACCGTATCTCGTCTGGATACACTGATTTCAATTCTACACCGTCGTCTGGATGATCCAGAATCAGGTCAGGCTTTGCAGGTTCCAAAAGGAGATTCAAGCAGTTTCCTTGAATTGAAACGTACGATTTTTCTTGCTTTGTCCTTGAAGTACCGGAATATTACCGATTCACAGATACGCGATGATGCTGAATCCTGTTGCGTAAGTCATGATCCTGGTGGATACAGTTTTGTTCATCCCATGGTCTCCGTCTAATACATATGCAACGCTTAGGTCTCTATACAAACCCCCAAATTAACCCCTGTGGCATACTCTCTTCCAGGTCAAATTTCCATTTTTGATCGCATACCACCGTCTAAGATGGAAAATTTAGACAGCTTCTCCATTTTCATGCTTGCCTTGCGTATCACATCAGATGCGTATCAACACCACCGGGAAACAGCAATTGACGCTGCTGGTCCAACAGTTGAATACAACTACTGTCACGCTCACGACCGCATCGATCAGGAGATAGGCCACCTAGTTTCTAGGCTTGCGTCTACGCAATTATCTGCCGAAAACGTTGATAATGAATTGTCTGTATTGACGATGATCGTTATCCTCGGAGCCCGTATCCAGCTGTTTAATACAGCGATTCTGCACAGTAGCATGGCCGGGTTCTTGAAACCTGTTGTTGCTGAGTGTCTACAGCAGAATGTATTGACAGCTAAGGATATAAGCGATATGATACTGCAGGCGCAGGTGTTGGACAGTACTAAAGTACGTCGACACCTTCAGTGTAGTGGGCTTTCTAGCGCACACCCATGCTAACAGTTTGGTCTTTGACAGGTCGCAATATATCATGAAGCAAACTTCTACATTATGCCCGCGTTGGCTCTGGCAGCAGAGGCACTTATGCGTCATGCCCAGTCCAGTGCCAGTAAGGCAAGTGAGTCCACCACGGTCAATGTTCACCATTACCTAAGTCCCGACACGCGGGATTCGCTCACCACATTGTGCATGGCAATGGAAGCTTGTAAAGATAAGACTGATAGATACAACGATATTATAAGCGAGTGTCGGAGTTATCTAGGGGCTTCTATGCCTGGGAAACGATTGCGAACGGAGTTCATCAATCTGGGTCGGCGTGCTGCGTCCGGCTCGGCGTGATGGTTTTTGTTTTGCAACACGGAATTCTATTAGAATTGTTCACGTTCCAGGCATACAAGTATCAGCTCTCAGAATAGCCACTCATTTGTAAAAGTTCTTGACTACACCTCGTCACTTGCTGCGTTGTTAAAATGATGGACGCAACTGAGAGCAAAACAGATAGGCGAAGCTTCCTACCCAAAAAACCGTTGAGATAGATTGGTAGACTTCAATCAGTCATTTTCTTGCCCGAATATATTTTGTTCGACATTATTCAAGATTTTCAAAGACTCTCTTTGTACCTTCAACCTGAGGCATTTGGGCACACTACGGTGTCATTAACTGCTAGGTGCGGCGCGAGCGACATAACCGTTCTTGAACCCGAGTTCTGGTGTGGTGCCAAACACAGAATACAATGAAGGCTTTTGATAAGACTAATCCCTATTCAGATCAAGAAAGAGTCCTTATATGTTGTAGATGTCACCCCTGAATAACCTTGGAAGTGCTCGGCCTTTTATTCGGATCTCAGACATTAACCAATCACATACCCAACAGAACAAGCAAATAAAAGACGACCCCTAAGGACTTCAAGGAAATATCAACCCTGTGTCTTTCAATCACATTTCGGAGAAGTACCGAGAATGGTCACATGTATGTTTTAAATGATGTCGAAAAAAAAGGTCATAGTATTATTCGCAGTGTTATTCCTTTTTTGTGTCAGTGTCTTCATTTTTTCTTATTTATCAGTAAGGCAATTCTTACCAAATATATTTTTTATGTACTTTTTACTTTGCCATTCTCATTACTTCTCGGTGTTTGCAGCCGAATCTCGGATGCGATTTCTCTTAGGTACCTAGACTAGGGCTTTTTGCTCGGCCGAGCCCCCCGACTTACGATGACAGGCCCAATATCTCAAAATCTAGGGAGACTTAAAAGAAATAATAATAAGAGGTGAAAGACAATTCAATTTCTCTTGTTCTACCGTACTCCTCAACACATCCAAAAGTATCGTTCTACAGTTCAAACTCTCAATCCGGAACTAGCCATGGCGGACATCTTTCGAGACTCGATATGCGGTCAAATAGTGCGAGTGCTCTTCAAGGGACGCCTACTCTACGCCGATGAGCAACATGATTTCCAAGTTCCTGTATTTGAAAGAAAGGCCTTTGCAAAGATCATTGATGGTGATACCTCGGATGATACAGAGAGAGGCAGCGAAGCGAGCGAGACGAAGATAGCCGTTGTTGGCTGGTACAGTGATGATGATCCAGACAACCCACAGAATTGGTCGACGCAGAAGAAGGTGTTTGTTTCTTCTTTGATTACTGTTTTGACTTTCTCTGGTGAGTATATCCCATATATCAGTAAGAGTTGAGCCTGATGATTGTTGTCTTAGTGTACGTCGGGTCCTCTATCGTCACTCCTGCCAACACGATCATAATGGAAATGTACGGAGTATCGACACAAGCCGTCTCGTTGTCATTGTCCATGTATGTCTTGGGATACGGAATCGGACCATTGTTCTTCAGCCCCATATCTGAGATGCCACGTACTGGTCGCAATTTACCCTACATGACATCCTTTTTCCTATTCTTGATAGTCACGATTCCCGCAGCTACGACAAACAGTTTTCCCGGCTTTATTGTATGTCGCTTTCTGCAGGGGCTGATGGGAGCCCCCGTATTAGCCACCGGGGGTGCTTCTGCCACGGATCTATATGGCTTTCACAAGGTACCCTATGCAATGGCCGCCTGGAGTTCCGGTGCTTTTGCAGGGCCAGCATTGGGGCCTGTAATGGCAGCATTTGCCGTCTCGAACTCGTCGTGGCGCTGGCCAATGTATGAGCTGCTCATCGCCGGCGTATTCAGCTTCATAGTGCTGTCTTTGTGTTTGCCAGAGACTAGTGCGGACATTATTCTGCTCAGACGCGCGCGCAGGCTTCGTCGTTTGACCAAAAGTTCATCGCTTCGCTCCGAGTCTGAAATCAAACAGGGTGGGGTGCATATTCTCAGGACTATGGGCGTCTACTTGACTACTCCGTTTAGAGTGACGCTTCTGGATCCGTCCGTGGCGTTTATCAATGTTTATACTGCGTTGAATTACTCCATTATCGTATGTATTAACATCTTCCTCACAGCGACTTGATAACTAACATGAATATCTCAAACCAGTATTCCTACTTCGAGTCATTCCCACACGTATACCTCAACGTATATGGCTTCTCCATCGACTCAATGGGTATCATCTTTACGTCCCTACTCATCGCTTGTGCCATCGGAGCTGGCATCTTCGTGGCCATACAATTCTTAATCTACGAACCATACACAATAAAAAACGGCATAGGCGTTCCCGAACACCGTCTTGTACCCGGCATATATGCTTCTGCTATAGCCCCCGTTGGCATTCTGATATTCGGCTGGACAGCAAAGGCCCATATTCATTGGATCGTGCCTACTATCGGAATTGTGATATTCCAAAGTGCTGTCTTTATTGTGAGTTCCCCATCACTCATTTATCAACCCATGCGAGATGAATATACTCATATATGAATAATAATTACTGACATCTAAAAACTTTGCTAATAGATTGGCTCCATCATCTTCATTTATCTGGCATTGACTTACCCACGCTATTCAGCGAGTCTCTTTGCTGCAAACAGTGAGTTCACATTTTCCCCTTCCCTTATCTGACCAACCTAAGCAGAAGGATCGTAGCTAACAACGGGTATAGCCTTCATGCGAAGCGCCGTAGCCTGCGCCGCCATTCACTATGCGCAACCCCTATTTGATAATCTCGGAATCGGGGGTGGATGTACCCTTTTGGCTGGTCTGACTGCAGTATGCGCCGTATTGATGGTCGTGCTTTGGCGGTATGGATCGAAGTTAAGGGCAAGGAGCAGGTTTGCAGAGACTTATTAAGCTTTTCGTGATTCTTGATGCGGTTAGCAGGCTGACAACCGCTCCATTTGTGGTCTTCAGATGAAAGCATTTGAAGCCTCACACTATGACTCAGATTTTAGACTTTTATATTTTGCTAAAACTAGATGTTGTAAAAGTAGAGATGCATTTGTTCGTACTTGCAATGAACTGAACTGAGCCTTTATCAGGCTAACGGCATGCATTTTGACATCTTACAGCGTGTTTATGATAGTATAACTTACTTAGCCCTAAGCCGCCACAGCTAGCAAGATAGATAGTAGTGCCATGTTTACCGATCAAGATATGAGAAACTGCCCTAGTCATTTGAGTGAGTGAGTTCCATTAGCAAGCATTTTGTATATAGAACATATAGAGGATAGCAGTTTGCAGCATTCTCAGCAATTTTGTGACTCCGTCTTGACAGAGTTGGGATAAAAAAAGGGGAAGAGGCAAGACAGCACGGCAGAAGAAGGATTATGAATTTATTATAACAGAATAATAGTCACGACATGCTATTCGATCTTCTCAGGCGGTACGAATGACGGACGCCCAAATCATGTTTAATATGATCTTCCGTGAGGCCATCTCTCAGGTCCTTCAAATATTTGCCAAACTTTCCGCTCACTCGAATCACCTGATGGAGGTGGGAGTAGCGGAACTTCTCATCCTTGAATTGAGCGAGTTGCCGGGCAATTGTGATTGCATTTCGGATCTCTCGCCCGTTGATATCTACCTTCCCAAGATCTTCCAAATGATCCAGGATATCGTCGTAATCCACGTTTTCGGCATCGACTAATTTGAGTCTGGTCATGAAATTCAGCCATATCTTGCGCCGCTGACCGAAGGTTAGATTCTCGTAATGTAGAACAAGCTGAATGCGGGATTTGAATGCTTCGTCAAAGGTCCCTACCCTATTCGAGGTGGGTATCAATATTCCGTCGTGATATTCGATGGCTCGCAAAAACATCGATACTAGAGCGTTGCGGTTTAAATCTCTCACGTCGCGCTCTTCCAAGAAAACATCTGCTTCATCTAGAAGCACAACTGACGTAAGAGATAGCATCAGTCTGAATTATACTTCACCTGTGATGGTATCTCTCATTGGGATCGGCGACTTACCACAATCCCAAAGCTTCCCCAGGCTGAAAGCTGCTTGTAAATATTTTTCCACTTCAGTCGCCTCTATGCCAACATCGCCACAAGTTACACGAAACAGCGGCTTTTCTGCAAATTCAGCGACCCCTTCCGCGGTAAACGTCTTTCCGGTCCCCGGTGCTCCATGTAGAAGAAGGATGAGGCTGTTTCCCTTGCCGCTTATGGAGTCTGTAGACTTTCGTGTTGCTATTTGTTTTGTTACCAACGCTTGAACCAATTCCTTAATCTCGTCGTCAACAACTAAATCTTTGAAAGCCTGCTCGTTCCAATCAATGCCGTATATGTAGTCGACATACAGGTCGGCTATTTAGCCTCATTTTTAGTATAAAATATCTGGAGTTTAGGCAGGAACCTTGAAGAGCATGGGATGACGTACACCAAATCTTCTGTAGTATGTTTTAGACGGGGATAACTAAAGGAAACAGCAGCAGGTGAAGTCGTTTGGCCGGCGGTTCATCATTAGGCATTTCTTTCGCGTTGAAGTCAGTTCGTAAATGATGTTTGTACTAGAAAGCGGATGGAGTTTTTTATACGTTGAGATATCGACAAAGTATCGCTCTTCAGTCTATTATATGCATTATGCCGTATTAACCGCTTGGCAAGCAGGCAATCACCGTGTTGTGATTGCCGACCTTTCCAAAAACATAGGCGTTATGATCCTTTTGTTGCGCCAGTAGATCGTCTGTATGGACTTCATCTAACATGGCCGTTGCTGCGGCCATCTCGATTGGCAAGGCCCAGCCTATCCCACTGTATAGTCGTCGTGTAGTCGACAATTGGCCCCGGTAGCCATCTTGAACTATGCGTGATTCGTTGGAGTTTTCTTTCAGGAGTTTTGCCAGGATATTGACTCACAGAGGGGGTTGAAGAGGGCCCCGAGATGTTTACGCGAGGCTGGTTCTTGCTTGTGGTTTACAATTGCATGGTGGCCAATCACCGCGCATAGCCTTGTGCGATAAATATAGCCTTGTCATTCATCTGGCTGTATCAGTGTTAATCAAATGTAAATCTTCTATACATAGTTTGATGTTTGTTTCATCTTCGCTGACTAGGGTTGCTGAGCGATTCAGTTGGAAGTAGAGTTGGATCGACCTACAATAGGGGGCAACGAAGTAATTTTTTCTCAATTGGCTTTCCATCACTTATTTCTTAGGGCGTTCTCTCTTATATCTATGAATCAAGTGTCCTTTCATTGGGTGGTCATAATATTGCTTACTTCCATATCACAGCGGCGATCTAGCCGAGAGATTACTTCCATGCAAGCATTTCGCACTGAATTGCAGCATACCATGCATCGTCCGTATTGGCCCACTTCTCTACAGCAACCAGTGTTTCCTGGATCACCTCTTCAGTAATGCCGGCATCCAGCCAACTCTGTCGAAACTCGTCTCCGTGCTGCAGATGACCCTTTGCACGCCAGGCCAGCCACTTGCGAGTTTCTGCCCCTGAATAGACCGTGGTGCTAGCGCCGACTACGACCTTGCCACCATCAGCGTCAAAGCCGGCGCGGCGGAGTAGTTCTGGCATTCTTGTACTCGTCGGATCCTCGTCAGGTGCGAGCTTCAGCCGTGCGACTCGATGGAAATTGTGGACCCATAAACGGTCAAGGTCGAGACTCCGTGGATAAAAGTGCTGGTCCGCCGCATCGCGGGTAGCCAGAATACCGCCAGGTTTCAAGACCCGTCGCATCTCAGCCAGTGCACGGAGTGGTACATCCGGTGGAGGAAAATGTCCAAACACTTGAGATGCGTAGACAATGTCGAACGTGTCATCAGGATATGGGAGTCCTTCTAGGATATTTCCTTGCTCGAAGACCACAGAGCCTGGGCCTTCGGTCGGAACATTGGCTTTGGCAGCTGATTCTTTTGCCGTTTGCAAGACTTCTGCCGATATATCAATGCCGATTACACTGCCTTCACTGGCGTATTTGCTAAAGCCTATGGTGATGGTACCAGGGCCGCACCCAACATCGAGAATGCGGTCGCCCTTTTCAATGTGAGGAAGGAGAAAGGCAGCATTAGTCTCGGCTGTGCGCAACTGCTGAGTTGCAAGGGTGTACTTGGAGTAGCCCTGCTTGTAGCTGGATTGAGTTTGTTTAGACATGTTGGGTTAAACGTTTTGGCTTGCTAAAAAGGTCAGTGTCTCGAGGGCGCCACCACATCTTTTATCTCTTCATGTACTCGCCTACAATGACCGTTTCCGGGCCGGTTGCCGGTGTGAATAGCTATCGCAAATGCCCCAACAACGAGTGGGAAATACCTAGCAGCCTCCGTTAACTCCGCAGGCCGTCTGACATCCTTGCTGGAACTTGGCCACTCGGATTTGAGCCTCGTGTTAAGCAATGCAGTACCTACGTATATAGTAGTGACTTGCGTGCTCGTGCGATGATAACGGTAGTTGATGAAGATAGCATACCTTACTCTGTACGGAGTGCATAGAGTACGCAGTCGGCGGGCGGGAGTCAACTGTCAAAGGAAGGAGCAGCCCCGCAGTGGAGCACAAAAAGGAAAGAAGGCTAAGAAGCTCCCCTCGTGCCTTCCGTGGACCCTCCACAGTCAATTGCGCCATTCGTGTCCATCCAGCTCAATTTGCTTCAGTCAGTCAATATTGTTTTCTTTTCTTTTCAACTCTTCTTGTACCTTCACCAGAGGTTGAGTGACAACATTCAAGGATAGGGTAGGATCTTCATCGCAGCTGACCGGCAAAGGCCCCCGTCGACCCAGGATCCAGACAGGCCCATCATGTGGAGCAAAAAGCCGGTTCTTTGCATGGCCGCCTGTCGAGAAGGTTCGGCCGCGACTGCTACCACTGCAACATAACTCTTCTTTTCTTCGTCCTTCTTCATCCCACGTTGATTGTATACGCATCAACTGCGTCAATCCAGCTGAGCTTCATTGCAATGTCCCTCATTCAACATGTCTCGTCGATCGAAGGCGTTGACCGCGAGCCACCTCCCGATGCGATAATACCGCCTGGAACGACGATCCGCAAAATACTCAGCTATGATGCATTCCCTCGGCCAAATGAAGATGACTTGCAACCCAGTGTTGCTGCATACAAAGTGTCTCTGCCCAAAAGAATAGGTAAGCCTGCGTGTCTACATTATTAGTCTCTTACTGATTTTTCCTAGCCCAGGTTGTTGCGACCATTCTGGCGTGTTGGCTCGCGTCAGGTATTGTTTTTGGCTTTGCGGCGCTGAAACCGGTACTTCTGTCAGAAGGGGTTTATGAGTGGTTATGCGATGGAGACGAATTAGAAGATGGTGTCGACGTGTGCTTCAAACAAGAGCTACAGTAGGATTTCTCTTACCCGTGACAACAATACGATACTAATGAAGTTCTAGACTCAATCTCTTTTTTACAGTCGCCTCCATCACTGCGAATGTGTCTGCCCTGCCGATCGGGACGATGCTCGACCGCTTTGGCCCTCGCATTTGCAACATTGTGGGATGTCTATGTCTCGTCATCGGCAGCCTTCTCATGTACTTCGCTTTCAGAATAACCGAGTTCGACGGCTACGTGTTGGGAAACTTCTTTCTTTCGTTAGGAGGCACTTGCATCTTCGTGCCAGCCTTTCAAATTGCGAATGCTTTCCCGAAGAAATCAGGCGTCATCGTTGCACTGGTCACTGGCGCGTTCGATGCGTCCGCTGCCGTCTTTTTATTTTATCGAATTGCATACGAAACGACTAATCGCGCTATACGGCCAGAGTATTTCTTCCTAGGTTACTTAGCTGTACCGATAGCTATTTTCCTCGCGCAAATCTTCCTTCTACCAGCGAAGCCGTACAAGACTGTGTTTCAATTAGAAGAAAAGATCGAAGCAGCACGGGATCCTACGCGAGATATCCATGAATCGGATGAAGAAATCTCAGACGATAACGAGGTGGCGTCTATACGAGCGGCGCGCCGCAAGAAGAGGCAGAACAAGCTAAAAAAGATCGACAATGTTCTGGGTGGGCTGGATGAGAGACAACAACGTGAAGAGCAGGAAGAGGAGCGACACGCTGCAGCGCGAGTCTGGGGTGTCCTTCACGGCGAGCCGGTCCAGAGGCAGTTCATGTCACCATGGTTCGTTCTTATCACCGTGTTGACCGTATTGCAAATGCTGCGCATGAACTATTTTATTGCCACTATTCGCGCCCAGTACGAATACATGCTAGACTCGGAGGCCTTAGCTGAGAATATCAACCATCTTTTTGACGTGGCTCTGCCCGTTGGAGGCGTCATATCCACCCCTTTTATCGGCCTTTTGCTCGATCATTTGAGTGTGCCAAACACACTTGCTTTGATTGTTTTCTTAACCACAGCGGTGGGTGTCCTTAATTGTTTGCCCTACCTCTGGGCCGGCTACGTGACTGTAGTATTGTTCGTTCTTTTGCGGCCGTTTTACTACTCAGCCATGTCGTAAGTCTCACCCTGATGGTTCTTTTAATCAGGATCTAACAGAAGATGATAGTGATTACGCAACTAAAGTTTTCGGATTTTCAACATTTGGACGAGTCTACGGCGCAATTATTTGCATTTCCGGCGTTATCAATTTCTCACAAACCGGGCTCGATGCTTTGACTCAGGGGGCATTGAAAGGCAACCCGATACCAATCAATGGTATCCTTGCAGCACTCAGCTTTATTATCGGAACAATTCTTGTAGTATTTGTTCAGATTGAAAGTCGACGGTGGCTAGCTGAAGAGACGGAGGCTGAACGACAGCGGTTGTTGGATGAGGTGGAGGAGGAGTCTGAGGAGGACTACGACTGATCCTGGTTCATTGTTATAAAGCATCTGTACATATTATACAGAACCTAGTTATTATTTGCATCTTGCAATGCCCTCATAACCATACCTAGGTTAAGTAGAAATGGTCGGACACCGAAATCTTCTCCGACTTCACCCTTTGCACCCCTCCAGTTTCCCGCGGGCAATTCTTATCTTATCAGTCAAGTTTTTCCCGCTGGTAATACCAATACCAGACCGCCTGACAGCTCCGATAGTAGCCCCTCTCATTGGTCAATCGGCTACCAAGCTCCGGAGTGTCGTCTCACTCAGCGCGTAATATGCCCCCTACAGAGTACAGGCTTCCCGGTTACATGGCGTTACGTTACAGTACCTGCAACGCCGTCATTGTGTGACGACGTAACGGCCGCGGAGCTCGCATTTTCTTATCGATAGGAAAGGGAAAGGAAAGAGTAGAGGTACGGAATGATGCCTTCGGTGATAATTCTTCTTCTCTTCTTTTTTCTTTCTTCATTTTAATCTTTCTACATTCAACCACAGTCTCTTATGCTTCAGGTTTCTTCTTAAACCATCTCCAAGCCCAATTGAGTGGCAATTGAGCTGTTGACAGCTCCATTCCTTCATCTCCCCTCCTATACTTTCCCGCCTACTGATTCTAGCAGGATGGCTCTCTCCGTGGCTGCTCGAGCAGCGCGCCGCCAGTTCACATCTTCTACACAGTTGCGCAGGACAATCGTGCCTGTAGCTCTTAGACGACACCAATTCCAAGCATTCTCTACCTCCGCTACCAACCCACGACTTTTACCGCTCACCAGCCAAACGATCCCTTCATCCCGCCGAACGGTATACTCTACTTCTCTAGACGAGCATGGAGAACCCAACCCACGGGATTTGTTCCAGCCTTTGGACACTTTCCCCCGACGACATATTGGTCCTTCGCCAGATGCTGCGAAAGAAATGTTGGCTACACTCAGTCCGCCAGCTGCATCGCTAGACGAGTTCGTTAAACAGGTCCTCCCCGCCGATATCCTCTCAAAGAAGGATCTCGTTATTACACCCCCCAGAGTCCCCGCTGCGACGGAAGAGGCTCTATACCGTGACCCTATTGACGGCGGACTCGGTGAAAGCGACATGCTCAAATTGCTGGGCGAGTATCGCAAACAAATCAGCACCGCAGGCAAATCCTTTATTGGTGGCGGTTACTACCCGACTGTTGTTCCCCCCGTGATTTTGAGAAATATTTTGGAGAATCCGGCTTGGTATACTAGTTATACGCCTTATCAGCCTGAGATCAGT
The DNA here is from genome assembly GCA_002382855.1 of Penicillium occitanis (nom. inval.). Lineage (NCBI taxonomy): Eukaryota > Fungi > Ascomycota > Eurotiomycetes > Eurotiales > Aspergillaceae > Penicillium > Penicillium occitanis (nom. inval.). Next base: position 89,058 of record NPFK01000047.1, on the reverse strand, counting down.
CAGGGTCGATTGGAGTCGTTGTTGAATTTCCAGACTTTGACGACGGATCTTACTGGTTTACCAGTTGCTAATGCCTCGGTATTGGATGAGGGTACTGCTGCGGCAGAGGCCATGACGATGTCTTTGGCTACTGCGCCTATAGCTAAGCAGAAGAAGGCTGGAAAGTCGTTCGTGGTCTCGCATCTTTGCCACGAGCAGACTATTGCAGTTATGCGCTCTCGTGCTGAAGGATTCGGAATTAACCTGGTCATTGGAGACATCCTCGCGGATGGCGCTAAGCTCGTCAAAGAGCAAGGCGATAAGTTGATTGGTGTTTTGGCACAGTACCCCGATACCGAGGGTGGCGTTCTTGATTTTGAGTCGCTTGGCAAGACGGTGCATGAGCTCGGTGGCACATTATCTGTAGCTACTGATCTTCTCGCGTTGACTGTTCTCAAAGCACCTGGTGAATTCGGTGCTGATATTGCATTCGGAAGCGCCCAGCGACTTGGTGTGCCTATGGGTTTCGGTGGTCCTCACGCTGCTTTCTTTGCTACCACGGACAAGTACAAGCGTAAGATTCCGGGCCGTCTAGTTGGTGTGTCCAAGGATCGATTGGGCAATCGTGCTCTCAGATTGGCTCTGCAGACTCGTGAACAGCACATTCGTCGTGAGAAGGCTACCAGTAATATTTGCACGGCCCAGGCCTTGCTTGCCAATATGAGTGCTATGTATGCAGTTTACCACGGGCCTCAGGGTCTTAAGGTTATTGCTCAGCGTATTATGGCCATGACTGCTTTGCTACGTGAGAAGCTTATCGGATTGGGATACAACGTCCCTGTCCGTAGCAACACGGGTGATGAAGGGGTTCTCTTCGACACCCTCACTGTTGAGCTAGCAGACAACGCCTCGGCAGATGCTCTTCTCGCAGCTGCGAAATCTGCCAAGATCTACTTCCGTCAGGTTGGACCCAACAAGATTGCTCTGTCTCTCGATGAGACCGTCGGCAAGAGCGAGCTTCGCGATATTTTGCAAGTCTTTGCTCAGTTTTCAAAGGGCGGCGACGTGACCGTCGACACCGCTATCTCACCTGTTTCAGTTCCAGCAAGCCTGAAGCGTACATCTGCATACTTGACTCACCCCGTCTTCAACACTTACCACTCCGAAACCGACATGTTGCGTTATATCCACCACCTCGAGTCCAAGGATCTGTCGTTGGCTCACTCCATGATTCCTCTCGGATCTTGCACCATGAAGCTCAACGCCACCACTGAGATGATTCCCGTTTCTTGGCCTGAATTCTCCCAGATCCACCCCTTCATGCCCGCTGACGCCGTGGAAGGATACACTCAGATGATCGACGACGTTGAGCAGCAGCTTGCCGATATCACCGGAATGGCAGAAGTTACCGTTCAGCCCAACTCCGGTGCCCAAGGTGAATTTGCCGGTCTTCGTTTGATCAAGAAGTACCAGGAGTCTGTTTCTGGTGGACACCGCAACATCTGCTTGATTCCTGTCTCTGCTCATGGAACAAACCCTGCTAGTGCGGCCATGGCCGGTATGAAAGTTGTCACCATCAAGTGCGACACCAAGACGGGTAACCTCGACATTGAAGATCTGAAGGTCAAATGTGAGAAGCACAAAGATGAGCTTGCCGCCATCATGATCACATACCCCAGTACCTTTGGTGTCTTTGAGCCTGGTGTCAAGGAAGTCTGCAACATCGTCCACAAGTACGGCGGACAGGTCTACATGGATGGCGCCAACATGAATGCCCAGATTGGTTTGTGCTCTCCCGGTGAGATTGGTGCCGATGTGTGCCATCTTAACCTACACAAGACCTTTTGTATTCCTCACGGAGGGGGTGGTCCTGGTGTCGGTCCCATCGGTGTCGCAGAGCACTTGCGTCCATTCCTCCCCTCTCACCCGTCCAGCGAGTACTTGCAATCCAAGCGATCCGACTCCACCGCTTCATCCCCCATCAGCGCCGCTCCATGGGGTAGCGCCAGTCTTCTGCCCATTACATTCAACTACATCAATATGATGGGCGCCAAGGGCTTGACGCACGCCACCAAAATCACTCTTCTGAACGCAAACTACATCCTCGCCCGCGTCAAGGACCACTACCCTATCCTGTATACCAACGCCAACGGCCGCTGCGCGCACGAATTCATCCTCGACGTGCGCCACTTCAAAGAAACCTGCGGCATCGAAGCCATCGACATCGCCAAGCGTCTCCAAGACTACGGCTTCCACGCGCCCACCATGTCCTGGCCCGTCGCCAACACACTCATGATCGAGCCCACCGAATCCGAAAATAAAGCCGAACTGGACCGCTTCTGTGACGCACTCATCTCAATCCGTCAGGAGATCGCCGCAATCGAAAAGGGCGAACAGCCCCGTGAAGGAAACGTGCTCAAGAACGCGCCTCATACGCAACGCGATTTGTTGCTTGGTGATTGGCAGCGACCGTACTCGCGAGAAGCGGCTGCGTACCCGTTGCCCTGGTTGTTGGAGAAGAAGTTCTGGCCTACGGTCAGTCGAGTCGATGACGGTAAGTCCATTTTCCTCCCTTCATTTCAAGAAACAAACTAATGGATAATAGCATTCGGTGACCAGAACCTCTTCTGTACCTGTGGCCCCGTCGAGGATACGGCATGAGCGTGGTTAGGAAGTGGACGAGTTATACGATACCCTAGATATTTTTCTCTCTTTTCTTTCGTTGATTGCGACAAGAGTTATTGCAAAAGCAGGCGTTCGATTGGTTTTGAGCAGGGATTGATGCATTTCATCATGCGTAAGAGGATTGTTTTGTTTTATTATTATGTTCAACATATATACTTAGACTAGACCACTTTCATCAGGTCTAGGCTGATGCTTAGAATAGCATCGGTACTATCTACCTAGGTAGGTAGTGCAATTTCAACACTATTCAATATTATCGCTTTTACATACCTACGTAGCTAAAGTAATCTATTAGGTCAGATTGTACTTCTCGACTCCATTCACAATGAAATTGCCCTAATCTTATCTAGGTGCCCCGCGAAGAGTGTGCATGCCTCAGATATCAGGCATCAACCGGAAGCGGCCGATACCGTTCCCCTTCCATCGGGACAGAGCAGCTCTTCTTCATCAGCAATTCACGGATCCCTCCATGATTGGGAAAAGTATATAAACTGCTTATTTCCGATGACCAATTCTCTTTTTCTGTGATTTTTGGAGGTTTGGACTCGCGATTGATTTTTCGAATACCTACTAGTAGTAGAGTTGAGTGAGATTGCATCGGATTTACGGCCGCGATACCTATCGTATTTGTCTTATCGGTGGTTAAGGGCTGGGATTGATATAGTTAGCATTCTCTTGAGCTTATATCAAGCCGGTGAGAGTAGCGAGAAAAAAAGACAAAAAATGTCGCCGACATACAATTTGTATCATGGCACATTCATCCAATTACCGCGCCATTTGCGGCAAGACACAAAACCATGTCTTGAAATAAATACGGGTGTCTTGTGGGTGTCGAATTGTGATGGACGGATTCGGGGGTTTGACTGGAGTGTTGCTTTAGAAGACTCCGAGGGCGAGGGTGAGAGGGAGAAGGGGTTGGAGATGTTTGTGCATGGAAAGAGGTGGACGGTGTGGGGCGATGATGCTGATGATGTTGATGATGCGATAGAAGGGAAGGAGACGGTGAGGATTATCCAAGGTGGACGGAAGGGGAGGAATGGGTTTTTCTTTCCTGGATTTATCGGTATGTTTCTCATCATTGAGCCAGAGAGAGAGAGAGCGAATAGGAAATCTGACAAGAGTAGATACACATATCCACGCCTCCCAATACCCGAATGCAGGCATATTCGGCTCTTCGACGCTACTAGACTGGTTGAAAAAATACACCTTCCCTATGGAAAAATCATTCGAGTCTGCAAATGCAGAAAACGTGGCTCCCCCGCAGGCATACACAGTCTACAATAAAGTGATCTCCCGTACGTTGTCGCACGGCACAACGACAGCGTCTTATTTCGCTACTATTCACGTCCCAGCTACGAATCTACTGGCGGCTCTGTGTCATCGACGCGGTCAGCGCGCGTTTGTGGGCAGGGTGTGTATGGATAATCTCGTTTTCTGTCCGGAGGAGTACCACGACAAGTCGAGCGAGGAGTCCGTCAGTGCGACTAAGGAGGTTATTGAATATATTCACTCGCTAGACCCAGAAGGAAAACTTGTGGCACCGATTGTGACACCGCGGTTTGCGCCTACATGTTCGCATGAGGCGTTGTGCGGGTTGGGTAAATTAGCAGCGGAGTACAGTCCGCCGCTACATATTCAGACGCACATTTCGGAAAATAAGAATGAGGTTCTGCTGGTCAAGGAACTGTTCCAGGAGTCAGAAGGGTATGCGCATGTTTATGAAGAGACGGGTCTTTTGACGCCCAAGACGATACTTGCTCATGCAGTACATCTTACACCAGAGGAAAGGACGCTCGTGAAGAAACGAGAAGCGAAGATATCGCATTGTCCGGCGTCGAATAGTGCTCTTGGATCGGGTCTGTGTCCTGTAAGGACGTTGATGGATGAAGGGATCACGGTTGGACTTGGTACGGATGTTAGTGGTGGTTACTCACCAAGTATCCTCGAAGCATCGCGACAGGCCTGTCTCGTTTCGCGGTTGGTTTCGTCGCAGGCCGCGGTGACGACAGGTCGGGAGACGCTGAGTGTTGAAGAAGCGTTGTATCTTGCGACGAGGGGTGGTGCGCTGGTCGTTGATATGGTGGATCAAATAGGCGGGTTTGACAAAGGGATGTATTTTGATGCGCAGTTGATTGAGTTGGGGCCTGTTGTTGAGAGTATCGCAAGTGAAGACGATTGTGAGGGGACAGTAGAAGGAAAGGAGGATACGGGAAATGTTGATGTGTTTGGGTGGGAGAATTGGGAAGAGAAGATAGCGAAGTGGGTGTGGAATGGGGATGATCGAAATGTTAGGGCTGTGTGGGTTAGTGGGAGGTTGGTACATAAGAGAGGTGTATAATAGTATAACTACATACATAGATCATAGATTTTTATGTCTTGAACACTTGATAGTCTTATTTGCCAAAGCACCTGATACTTAGATACAATGTAGATGTCGTAGGTCATGACCAACCTCCGACATTTCCACATTCCTGAGCAACGTGGCAGTCCGTCCAACCATGCGATGGAATGCCAAGCGTATAGCTTGCATTGGAGATCAGACTGAAGAATGTTTCTAGAATATATTGATCTATGACAAGCAGTTGTAGTTGGTGTGGCTGATCTAGTCGAGGGAGAATGATTGCTTCTCATAATCTGGCACAGTGATTATGTCGTTTTCCTTTGTCCCTGATGCATGAGGTCAATTCATTTTCTTCAACTAGTAATTCCAAGGTCTAGTCAGCTTATTCTACTTTCGCCTCTATCCCATTGTACAGCAGATGATGCCACAACGCTGCAATAGCAGATGGGACTTAATCGGGCTGTGCACCTCATCCCTTAAACCAGCCACTCTTTAGGATTTCAAGCCCTACGTACGTAAAGAAGAGTGGGTGGCTGGAATCAATAGATTATCAAGTCAACGAGGAACTAGACATGCCCTAATCCTAGTACGTTGTCGTATGATTGGAGTGTAGTAGTCCCTGATACATTTCCTTCCCTCCCAAGGATCAAGATTCAAGAAAAACTCCAATCTCAAAAGTGGCTATTCCCCTTCACATGCCCAACATACTCCAACCGCGCTGGTCAAGCCACGCTACATTGCTACCTAGGTAACGACACAACTATTTCCCACCCCTTGCATCGGTAACATTCCTCACAACCCTCCCCAAGCAAACCATACAAATCGAACAAACAGAACATAACAGACAAACCAGACATAGTAGATAAACTATGCAAACTCCCCCTCCTCGGTGTTTGATAAGATATGTTTGCCTTGTTGACAGATGATCTAGATCGGTGGTTCAGGGGTCGGGGTTGAGTCTTTTTCCTGTTCCGGCGATCAGGGTACGACAACAACCCTAATGATCCTGAAAGTATCGACGTGAACGGTAATTGTTTGCCAGTGTGTGTCACATAGATCAGGGGATATTGATTTCCGGATGTAGTAATATGCGTATTCACTCTTAGAAGCAATCGAATAAGTAGATAGATAAATAAATACAATTTCCATCAACGATCCTAGAAGTATGAAAGAAGACATTTGCTCTTCTCTTCCATGGTTTGCTTACATACAAAGACAGCATACAAGAATAATCACATACAACCACAATGAAGCTGTCACCCACCAACACCCTCCTCTCATACAGCTTCCTCCTCATCCAACATGTCCACAGCATCGGCTTCGCCAACACACCCACAACCCGCGACCTTCATCTCGCCGCGACATTAGGGCTAAGTGCGGATAGCGTCATATTAGATCCAGTCGCTTTTCGGAAGATGGTTGATACGTTTTATACACGGACGATACCTACTGAATATGCTGATGTATGATCTCACCTTTTGCTTTCGGAAATCTTTTGGGTAATGGTGATACTGACTGGGGAATATAGATACCGATCGATCATGATAATCATACCGTTGGCACGTATAAGAATAGATATTGGGTGACGACAAAATATTATAAATCGGGTGGTCCGGTGTTTTTATATGATGTCGGCGAGTCGTCTGCGTACAGCTCAGCGCAACATATGTTGGGAGAGTCGGCGTTTTTCAGAGAATATTTAGAAGAGTTTGGTGGTCTTGGGATTGTTTGGGAGCACAGGTTTGTTCTGTCTGAATCTGATAAATATGAAAAACACTGACTTTTGTCATTCGTTATAGATACTACGGAGAGTCTCTACCCATGGGTCCTGTCAATACAGACACTCCAGCCGAGAACTTCAAATACCTAACTCACGCACAAGCCATCGCCGATATCCCTTATTTCGCGCAAGACTTCAGTCGTCCAGAGTTCCCCTTTGAAGATCTCTCTCCCAAAGGGACACCATGGGTCATGATCGGAGGATCATACTCGGGCATGAGAACCGCGTTTACACGTGACGAATACCCAGATACCATCTACGCGGCATTCGCTTCATCTGCACCGGTGCAGGCACGCGCAGATATGAGTGTATACTTTGAGCAGGTCTATCGTGGCATGGTAGTCAATGGCTATGAAGGTTGTGCACATGATCTGCACGCAGCTATGAGTTATGTTGATTCTCAATTAGCATTGAACGGCACTGCAAGCGATGATGTTAAGAAACTGTTTCTGGGTGAGGGGGGAGAGGTCAATTCCAATGGAGATTTTACGGCTGCGTTGGCTTATATCTACGGCACTTTTCAGTCGTATGGAACCGGTGGAGGAGATACGGGCTTGGGCTCGTTGTGTGACTGGTTGGAGGCTGTACCGACAGCGACGAGGGCGTCGCCGACGGCTACTTCGACTGCAACGGCGACGAAGAGAGAACAAGGCAAGCCTGTCTCGAGGATACTAGGCCGACGTGTGCGAAACGCGCCGGAAGAAGTGGCAGATGAGCCAAGTGCAGCTACATCAACTCCATGGACAGGCTGGGCTCCGATTATCGGTCACAGAGCCGTAACTGAGCGATTCGCGTCATGGCCTGAGCTTATTCCACTTATCAATTCATATGCGGCTACCGAGTGTGACTTGCAATATGGCTCTGAACACTGTGACCTGGGCGGCAAACTCACTGACCCAGCTTCTATCGCCTGGACATGGCAATACTGTTCTCAATGGGGGTTTTTCCAAGCCGACAATATCACTCCAAACCCAACTCACGGTCTATTATCAACCTATCAATCACTAGCATACAACCAAGAAATATGCTATAGACAATTCCCCGGCGCCCTCGAAGCCGGATTCCTCCCCTCAGCACCATCCACAGAAGCAACAAACGACGAAACAGGAGGCTGGCTCATCCGTCCCTCGAACACATACTGGTCAGGCGGCGAATTCGATCCCTGGCGAACATTGTCACCTCTATCTACAGAAAGCTTTGCGCCGGATTTTGTCACTTTCCGATCAAACATTCCGCAATGTAATCGGGAGACAGCAGAAAGAGAAATCTTTGGATATGTGATGCCGAATGCGATGCATTGCTTTGATTTCAATATGCAATTTGAGGGAGGGGAGGTGTCGAGGAATTTGTTTAAGAGTGCGTTGAATGAATGGTTGCCTTGTTGGGAGGGTAAGGCGAAGAGAGCGTGGATTGGTTGAGCCTTGGATATTTTTTTGGACTGCATTTTATTTGCATTCATGGCAGTTTGCTTTTCTGGCGGCATTGCATTACACCTTGCATCATAAGTACTGTACCTACATGTTGAAAGAGTATATAGTGCATATCAATAGAATGTATATTCTGAATCTATATTTTGCCCAATCCTGGTTCTGTAGCTCTATAACTTCTTTATAGTACATGAAAAAGCGAATACCCCTATTCTCGCATACTGGAATGGTGGATCCTCCAAAGTATCTATCTATGAGTTCTAAATAATAGCAAACAATTGACGTTTCTGAGTCAATTTGCTTACCAGAAGTACCGCTCCACCAAGCAGCAGGCTAACACCAGTGTAAATGGACAACGAAAGATATCCGTACTTCTCAATCAGCGCTCCACCAATAGGGGTGCTTGCTAACGCACTACAAAACCATCAGTATATTTCAAGTTCGGCGTGGACAAGGCACAAAAATGGCCGGAGACTTACGAGAAAGAAGTTGATGCCATCACGAAGCCAACAATGGTGCCGATTGTAGTTGGACTTGCGATTTGTGCAGCACATGCCTGTTGTAAAGATAGAATTCCCTGTTAAAGTGACTGTCAGTTATGGGACTTACCATCTCAGATGGGATGCTTACACCAGACGTAAATCCATAAGCCAACGAAAACATGACAATACCAGCAACTGAAGTAACAGTCGTCCAACACAACGCAATGATTCCGGAAAACGTCGTCATTGCAATACACAGGTTGAATCTTCCGTACTTGTCGGCCACCATTCCCGGAATGATACGTCCGAAGAGGGAAGCGCCATTGATGATGGAGACGGTGTAGAAGGATAAATTTGACGAGAATCCTTGTGCCAGAGCGTATTCCGTAGTGTAGAAAAATGGCATGAACATGCCGAAGTAGATGAAGAAGAATCCGCAGGCAGTGAATAGTGTCTGTTTTCTAGTTACCATGGACCAGTCCCATGCTGGCCGTGATGGTTTTGTCCCGTTGTCTGTACTATCTTGCATGTTCTTCTTGGATTTGAGCGGTGGCCGGGCGAAAATACACGAAAAGACGAGAATTGGAATCATGATGAAGCCGGCGATTCGCAGAGTCCATCCGAACCCGATGTTGGGCTCCTGTATAAGTGCATGCACAACGACAGGCCAAATAACTCCTCCCAAGGATGAGCCGGCAATTGTTACTCCCAGTGCAAGTGCAAGCTTTGTCTTGAAGGATTGGCCAACGAGGGCGATAGCTGGGCATACCAGAAGGGTATTTCCAATTCCGAGAAGCACACCTTGGGCAAGAATGAATTGCCAGTATTCCTTGCAGATCGAGATCATCATAATTGAAAACACGGTTGTAGTAGAGCCGAGCCAGAGCATGACCTACATTCGATGATCATGTCAGTGTCTATCAATTTCTTGGGAAGAATAAGACTGACCACGGCACCGAACATATCCAGAATTCGGCCTGTCACCAACGAACCCGCAAACAGTAAAAAGTTATTTATTGCTCCAATCCATCCAATATCTGAGTTTGACATGTTGGATAGTAAAGTCTCGGAATAATACGCTTGGAATACACCGAATGCATTTATGAATCCGACAGAACAAAACGCTGCTCCTGCACAGCCGAGTAAGGTTAGGCATGATCGAGTCCTACGAGAACGATTTTAATTAGCGAAAGGGCTAAATCATGGCTCATATCGACTCATTATCCGTACGTGAATTCTTTGCTCGCCGGAACAGTAAGTTGAGTCTCGTCAGAGGATATTTCTGACGGAGGCAATGCGTCGGAGACGTCTTTGGTTTTGTTGTCTTCCATATCTTTGGCTGTCGATTATAATGCTGACAGAATCTGAGGTTTGTGTAACGAGTAACAGGAATCATATTGTGAACAATATCGAGTTTTATACTTCTTAATTGACCGTTCAGCTTTTTCATACCATCAAAGGGGGACGGACTCTCCGGTGCAATAGCACTTCGGGCAGTCCGTGGAGCTTCCATCTTACTTAAACCTAAAAAAGAATAGCGCCGGGGATATATCATCGTCCAGTTTCATGCTGCTTCTTGTTTCCTTGTTATTGTTAACGAAAGTAAGTCGAGTGTCGGTATGCTTAGTCGGAGCTATTATACCATGTAATATTGCAAGCCACCATGCCCGAGAAGAGAAAATTTTGCAATGTCGAAGAGTCCATTGATGACTCCAAAAAGAGGACTCCACGACAAGACCCAGTCTCATGTCAAAGCTGTCGCAAGAAGAAACTGAAATGCGACCGCCAACAACCATGCTCGAACTGTCGATCAAGGAGAATCCTGTGCAACTACGCTGTTGCTAATGCCGCTCAATATGCGCATCCGCCGGTAGCACTACCTGACACTCCGTTGTCAACGCAGAACAACATCACCACTTCACAGCCTCATGTTCACCGCACTCAGGAAGCCACAGAGCAGGAGAGAACGACTGACTGGCTAGAAAACATCATGATGGCCCCCCGCATTCCGGATGCGTTGCCAATGTCCATCAAGAACAAGCTCGTCACAACCAAACATTCGGCAATGTCAGTCACAAACTTGACATCCTTCCTCCCTCGTGAAACAGAAGCACTTGCACAGTTCAACTACTACGTGGATTATGTCGGCTACCTCTACCACACCATCATTCCAAACCATGTTGAGTGTCAAATACATGCAATCTATCAAAGCATGCATGATGCGTCCTCAGCAGCGGTCAATCTAAACCACCTTGCCCTTCTCTTCAGCATTCTCGCTTCGGCTTATTACTTCCAGAATCTGGGCACAAACGCTGCACCGGCCAAACAGGTTGAAAAAAGATGTCACGAGTACATCACTCTTATTACAGCGGCGTTGACACAGAGCGATTATATGAACTACCCTACCGTTGAAGGACTTCAAGCTTCTCTTGTGGTAATTCAATTCCTTCCAAATCATGAACAAGACACCCCTGCCCGTGCATTGTTCCATATGGGGACTTTGGTCAATCAATGTCGACAGATGGGACTCTTTCAGATCGATTCGGCACAGAACAAGGCTTTTCGGAAAACGCATAGATTTGATCCAGCGGATGTAGAGTTGAGGAGGAGATTAGCGTGGCTGGTTGCGTCTTCTGACTGGTATGTCTCTTTCCATATTCCTCTCCTTGTTTCTTATCAGAACCATTGTCTAACTCTAGCAGGTTCTTGGCATATCTCGGAGGTCCTCAGGAGGGCAGCTACCTCGTCAATCCAGCTCACATGGCCCTAGATATACCTGCAAACATACCAGACGAAAATCTGTGCACACTTGAAAATGGCGGAGGATCTTTACCGGACAACGTTCCCACCACAATGTCATACTTTATATTCCGCCTAAAACTATCCTTTTACTGTCGCGATATCGTTGATTATACCTGTCGTGAGCGTTTGGAAGGTGTGGATGTCCCTTATAACAAAATCATGGAACTGGATCAGAAATGGCATGAATACAACAAGCAGCTTCCAGAATTCTTCCGCTTGGATAATATTAGTCGCCGCAAATACGCTCAAGTCTATGCAAATTCACCCCAGATTGCATGGCAGCGTTTACTGGTCCAGCAAGGATCCCATTCTCGTTTGTGTCGCTTGCACCGCACTTATTTCATCCGCGGAGCCAGGGACCCTGCTTACTCTTACTCGCATATGATATGTCTACAAGCTGCACGGCGTGTCATCGAAATTAAACGGATAATGGATAAAGAATTCCCAGACACGCCGAGTGTGACAACTGCTTGGTCCGTCATGCATCATGTCTTCATGGCAGCAGTGATTTTACTAATGGACACATGCTTTAATTGGGACGATATCCTAGCAGATCGGCGTAAAGAAGAAATTCTGGAAGCGTGTCGAATGCTTGATAGAGCCCGGAGAGCCTCGAGACTTGTACGCGAGGGTATTAATGCAATGATGGATATTTTGCAGAGTCGCTGGCGGCCTATTTCGAGTGATCAACTGTCATCGTCGCAACAAGAAGAACATCCTGCGCAACACCAAGAAGATACGGATTTTCATTCAACGCGAGAGGCCGAGCGTACTGGTGCGCAAAGAAGAATAGAGGACGTTTCTGCATCAACAGCCTTATACCCATCCACGGATGCGGACAATAATGCATCTTTTGCCATTGATGCCACCGAGGATGCGTGTGACTTGGAGAATATGTGGTCCGAGTTTCTGGATAGTGGTGCCATGATGACGGGTAGCCCTAATGAGTGGATGGGGTTATTGTCCGATTTGACTGAGTCAGCACCTGTTCTATGAGATACTATCACTGCCACATAAATTTATTGGTACTTTAACCTTTATCGCCGCTCACGATTATATCAATTATGCTTCATCAGGGCCGAACTCTAATGCGCCGCAACCTTGAACTCTGCGGCATGATATCATTCAGAGGCAAATCATCCATCTCAAGGTGTGGAATCAAATATGACTGCAAGTAACGAAGAAAATCACTGAATCCTTCGGGTAAACAGTGAAACAAATGCATCCCGAAAAAGACCACCATCCAAGATGAGCACTAACATGGTCGATCAACGCCGCAAAGGCTTCCCCCGAGTCCACCGATACATCACCACCCACAACCACGACGGCGAAGCCATCTTCCTCTCCGGCAGCCAAGTGCCCGAATGCGCACCTTTCCGCTCCGCAGGCGAAGACGGTGAGCTCGCATTGTTGTACGCAACAGATACATTTCCCGTTCAATGCCAGAACGAAGTCGATGTCGCTGTATATGATTCCTATCTACACATGCCGCCGGGACTTACGCCAAGTCATGGAACAATGTTTCGCGTGATTGATATGCAGCCACTGAAAGAAACGCCAATGCATAGAACCGTGACTGTAGACTACGGGATTGTGCTGGAAGGGGAGGTGGATCTCGTCTTGGATAGTGGTCAGAAGAGGACGCTTCGACAAGGAGATGTTACTATACAAAGGGGCACGGCACATTCATTTCGGAATAGGAGTGATACGAAATGGTGCCGGGTGCTATTTGTGTTTTTGCCAATGCAGGAGTTGCAAATTGCTGGGAAGAGGATGGATGAGGAATGGTATGAGGAGAGGTATGAGACTAGAGATCCGCAGGAAAGGATTGAGCAGGAGGGTTGTCATGATTAGCGAAATTGATATTCATGCCATCTGTATGTCAATCGTATTTTCCAGTGTAAAATGGACTTTTTAAGAAGGCCAATTAAGGTAGACAGCTGGAAATTAGTCCTCGGCCCATCCATGTGTTAACAGAGATGTATTGACCCCGGAACCCGGGCTTCTGGTGTCCGTTACCCCAAAGAATACCAATCCTGGTATACACTCTGTGTTATCACAATCTCACGCCCTTTGAATGACAAGAACAAGATGTAGTCAAATCAAAGTAGAAGAAAGACTTAAGAATGTATTGATTACTTTACGCTAGTATAAATTCGGCTAGTGCATTCATCACCTGTCGGAAACTTCCGAGCTTCCGAGGCCTTTCCGAGTCTTATCTAATCTGGGTATCTTTTTACTTAAACGACGATGGATCGCATCGCGACATTGCACGATTGACCTGACTGATCAGGTCTTGTTTGGGATTATTTCGAGGTTTGCTATATCATATTTATACACGCATACACATTTTATATACAAAACTTCTGCCAATGGATCGAGAACAGTTCCGCGTCGCGGCTCATGCAGCCATTGATGACAGTCAGTATCACCCCGCGGACAAGGAATACCCTCCGTGCACACAATTGGCTCTTGTACAATGCACATTGACTCAAATCATTTCAATCGCGACTGACCATATCCGTGCCACAAACAGTCATAAACCATTTCGATTCCCTCCCCGACCGCCGCGTCCTCCCAACCATTGAACCAGGCTACTTGCGTCCTCAAATCCCCGAAAACCCACCCATTGAACCGCAAGAATGGTCCGAAATACAAGCAGATATCGAATCCAAGATCCAGCCGGGCCTGACGCATTGGCAATCGCCAAATTTCATGGCGTTTTTCCCGGCTTCGGTCACGTATCCCAGTATACTGGGTGAGATGTATTCCGCGGCTTTCAATGCGCCGGCTTTTAATTGGATCTGCTCCCCGGCGTGCACGGAGCTTGAAACAGTTATTATGGATTGGGTCGCGAAGGCGTTGGGATTACCGGAGTGCTTCTTGAGCACATCTGAGAATCGTGGTGGGGGTGTCATTCAGGGTACTGCCAGCGAGTCTGCGGCTACTATGCTAATTGCTGCCCGTGAACGACGAGCGCGCGAGCTCACCCTTGCCGAGGGTGTGAAGGACAATGGCTCGCGCGAATACGAAGATAGGATATGTGCCCATCGTGCTAGACTAGTTGCTCTAAGTAGCGATCAGGCACATAGCAGTATTGCAAAGGCTGCATTGGTTGCCGGAACAAGGTTTCGTACCGTCCCCTCTAGATTGGAGGATAATATGGAAATGACCGGAGAGTCATTACGTGCTACTTTGACAAAAATTGAGGAGGAGGAAGGCCTGGTGCCATTCTTTATTACTTTCACTATGGGCACCACTAATACGTGCGCTGTGGATCGGTTTGCGGAGCTCAAGGCTGTTTTGAATGAGAAGGACTCCTGGAAACGGATCTGGGTGCATATTGATGCTGCGTATGCAGGCGCTGCTTTGGTGGTTGATGAGTACCGGCATATTGCGCAAAATTTCGCCGAGGGCGTGGACAGTTTCAACATGAATATGCACAAGTGGTTACTGGTGAACTTTGATGCTAGGTACGATTTATTACCTTCTCATTGCTATCTTTGTACTAATCATATGGAAAAACAGCTGTCTGTTCGTCCGAAATCGCACTGATCTTACCAACGCACTCGATATTACTCCTACATACCTCCGCAACCCCTACTCCGAAACTGGCACCGTTATCGACTACCGTAACTGGCAAATCTCACTGGGGCGACGATTCCGAAGTTTGAAAATCTGGTTTGTCATGCGCAGTTATGGCCTGAACGGCATGAAAGCACATATTCACAAGGGTCTTGCACTGGGCAATCTATTCACGGAAAAGGTCAAAAGTCGACCTGACCTCTTTGAGATCGTCACAAAGCCCGATTTTGCTTTGACTGTGCTTCGTGTACGCAGCAGTGCTGCGACTCCTACTGCATCCAACGGTACCAATGGTACCAATGGCACAAACGGCGTAACCAAGCACGGCGTTGCTCAAGTTGACCAAAAGGCGAATGAGATCACAAAGAAAGTATATGAATTGATCAATTCTCGAGGTGAGATCTATCTCACTTCGAGTGTGATTGCGGGTATATATGTGATCAGAGTTGTGGGCGTAAGCACGCAGGCCGACGAGGCACACACGTTACGCGCGTTTGATATTTTGGTGAATACGACGGAGGAGATCTTGCGTGGGTGAGCATATATGCATTTACATGGATATAGAACACGTATATAGTGTACATAGATCTACACACAAGAGATATGGCCCCATCGCCGCTCAGTATATAGTCCACAAATACATACAAAACTATATTATCAGCATCCGCCTAAGGCCCTCATATACCTAGTTATATCAGATTTTAAGTAAGCTTTACAGAACATTAAGGTTTCATTGATGTTCTCGTTGATAATCGAGGGATTCGATGTGTTAGAGCCCTAGAGACTTGACATACTTCTTCGCCCCGTCCCCAATAGGCTGCACAATAGTATAACTCTGCGAAGAATGCACCTCTTGAACACCATTGGTCATGAAAACGGCGTCAAATCCCCATTCTCACTGAAGAACAACTGTGGCCTCTCCCTCCTCGAATAATTCGTCGCCGTACCATCCGTAACGTGACATAGGTGCTATACGCCAACGTATCATTGTTATAAATCCACTCCCCATTCCAATTGCGCGCATATGCGTGACGGCCAACGTTGGGTCCGTGGCCGAATCCGCCACCGGCTTTGAGGGAGTGGACGAGCATGTGGAAGTTCCCTCGTTTATCGCGCCAGACATAGGGGTCCTCTGTATTATCGGGGAAGATGGGATGATCATGAGCACGGATATATGGGCCTGTGAAGTTGGGTGCCACTGCTGCACCGATTTGTTCTATTTCGTTACCGCAATTCCAGACGCATCCGCGGTATGGCCATGAGCATCTGCTCTGTATGGTCATTGGCAGACCAAAGGGGGAAAGGCCAGAGTTGATGGGAAAATGGAGACGCCAAATCTAATTCTGTTAAGCTCAATTGTGATCTGTTAAAAATATCGCTCTGGTAGATCAAACCCCTCTACGACTTCTCGAGCAATGCTCATTCAACATCCTTACAATCCATTCCTACTTACACATTCGAATCTATTGAATTGGTGCAGAGGGTCCCTTTCATTAATCCTAGAAAGAGCGGATATAAGTAAAGGGGGTCTGTTTCATGTGGCTTTACCTAACCTCTGCCAAGGAAAGCTGAGGCTGCGGCCCAATTAGGATGAGAACTGGGACGAGAAGACGTACGTCGAGGCGAGGCTGTGACGAGGAATGCTACCGGGCACCTTGGCAAACATGCAGAAAAGGAGATCTATGTGTAGACTAATACTACTTATATAGAGATACGCATTCCGGAGCCAGGTAATGAGCACAAATGGTGTGGACATTCACTTCCATCTCTTAATCGTCCTCTCCACCCTAAGTCATGGAAACGGCGATTCCTTTATAAATATCCTACCTGATATAACTAATTGTTGACCTCTAAAACAATCGCATATGTATAGCCTGTAAACATGGCTTCAGAAATTACACCACCCCCGGCGCTTAAACGGTCTCCTCTGCACGCGAATTTTACGATCGGTTGGATATGCGTGCTCCAGAAGGAATATCGAGCGGCACTAGCAATCCTGGATGAAACCTACGACAAAGTTGCTCTGGCCCGCGGAGAGGGGGATCGAAACCACTATGTTCTCGGCCGAGTTGGGGAGCATTACGTTGTTATCAACCTCCCTCCATCAGGATGGCATGGTCGGGTCCGCGCATCTACAATCGCCCATGACATGCGGAGCAGCTTCCCAAGAATGAGGTTTGTTCTTATCGTTGGGATCGCTGGAGGAGCGCCTTCGCCAAAGGAGGACATTCGTCTGGGCGATGTGGTTCTTGGGACTCAGGTCGTGCCTTGGAACACTGGCAAATGGACCCAGCATGGATTCCAACGGACTGGACTGACCAGAGCACCACCAAGAGAGCTTCTAGAAGCGATTACCTTCTTGGATCAGCGTTTTTGGTCCCCCGACGAGCTCCTTCTGTCCAAATCGATCGAATGTATCGCCTCGAAAGCTCCTAATGGGGCTGCATTTCTTCGACCAACTAGAGACCGTCTTTACAAACAGGGCTTTGCTCACACAGAGTCAATATGTGACTGCCTGCAGGCTGAATCGGGGCTGCCAGAGCAGCTTTCTCCGCGCGGCCGTCGCGATGGAGACCATGTCAGGGTATTCCAAGGAGCTATTGGGTCAGACGACGTGGTCATGAAGGATGCGCAAACCCGCGATGCCGTCACCAAACGGGAGAACATCCTCTGCTTTGAAATGGAAGCTGACGGGGTCATGGGCATCATGCCTTGTCTTCCCGTCCGGGGAATCTCAGACTACGCAGATGAGCACAAGAATGACGATTGGCATTTATACGCTGCGCTGGCAGCAGCCACATGCGCGCGAGAATTATTACTTTCACTTTCTCCCGGTGTTGTTGCTCGGTTCCCTCTCGCACTTACGGGTGACCTCGTAGATCGGTACATGAAAGGTGCGGTCAGCAGCCCCAATGTCTTTACCGGCAGTGAAACGGAGAAGTTAAGACAAGCTCGCGATACCTTAATTGGACGTCGCGACTTTCTTCGGGAGCTCATAATACCGGACATTCGACAGAAACAGCGTACACTTCGTGAGAACAGCCCGGAGCTGCGAGACGAGATGCTGAGACTACAGGACTCGCAGAAAATATTGAAAAAGCACCTACAGGACCTCTATGATATTATTCTAGATAACCACGACGATCTGGGCCCGAATCCGGACCCAGCTGTTCGGGAAGAATACCGGAACTTGAGGGCGCAATTGCAAAAAGATCTGGAAGCAATAGAGAGCTTCGCCAGTATCGCAGGAGGTACTTTGAAAAGCACCGGCGATATGCTAAAGCACCTGGCGGAGGTATGCAAAAATCAAGGTATGAATGTCGCGGGAGTGGTATTGGTAAGTGTTAGTACTTTTCTTGAAAGGACCATGAGACTCTGGAGATCGAGTAAACTTCCCCCAGAAGCGATGTGGGAATGGATATGTTCCAAAGCCCGAATGATCTACAGTTCTGGTAATGTACCTGAGGGAATCCACCTAGTGTGAATCATTTCAACCTAGCCCTGCCCCGGATTGTGTCACGGACCCGCTGCAGTCCGATTAACTTAGCTTTCTCCCATTTGCTGACTGAATGGGGAAAAGATAGCGAATAGATTAATTTGCCGCCGGATATATGACTTTCCGACTCAGACACAATAGTATACGGTAGATTAGTGAGTATTGCCAAAGCCAAGAAAGGAAACTCTTGGTCTGGAGTAATCATGTGATATATCCTAAGAGTTGTATCATGAATATCGGTTGATTAGACACCAGCTACCTATACCGTACTAATCGCTACCAAAACAGCTTCAGAATATTCGCACACAGTTATAGAGTAACGTCCCTTGCCATGAGGATTGGGAAACAACGAAATGAACAAAAATGCGCACCAGCTTTACAATCAGCTGGAATCGCGAATTCTGGACCGGAAGACACTAGTGTTTCGGTTACTCGTAAGTCATCATTTATAACTATTAGTTAATCTACAGTCATGTAACCCAACAAACGGGCAAACACATTTACGCGGTGTTGGGGATCAGTATTCGCAGTCAATCCGCGTTGACTGTCGAAGAAACTAAAACCTGCATATTATCGACCACACAGCCTCATTTTCACCAATACGAGAATCCGCAGGTGAAGAAGAATCAAGGAGTGGCTCACCACATACTAGTCACTCGATTTTATACCTTTGAAAGAGTCACATCTACCTCTTTTGGATACAGATTCAAACTCACTATTACGTTCACACTCCGGAGCTTCTCAAATCTCGATCCTAGCCTACGCTGCACCTACAATCTCATATATACAAATTGAAGGAATTCCATACAGGAGAAATGCTTCACTATCGTACCTACGCGCTCACAATGCACAAAGCCTACAAGCTACAGATTACGCACTAAAATATCAACAGATATAAATCAGTTATATCGTGGCTCATAAAAAACAGGATTTCATCAACAGGGAGTGTGGATTTGTCCGCACAATCTAGCAATGAGAGGTTATACTATACAAAAAAACTATGGACAACCCATATAAAATAACATTTTACACTCTCGCACGTTGAGTTGAAGAACCGACACAAATACACTCCTCAGTTGATTAGCGCCAAAGAACGAATATCAACAATACAAACCAGCCACGGGCCTCATAGCGCAGTTGGCTTATGAGGCCTTACCAGCACCTAAGACCTATAGGCCCTATATAAATAAGGCCTGCTGTAAGGATGTGGAATGAATGACACTACGGATAGCTTCATGTACTGGAGGCACGTGATCCTCATGACCTCGGCTAGGCTAGATAGCATGTTACTGGACTGTAAGGTTATGTGAAAAAGTTCCCACTACTTCTCTATCAAGCTGATAGGGACCCTCAGGCCCCGTTGAGGACGTTGAGCGAATAATCCTACTATACGGCGTCCAATAACTCAATCCACATTCATGCACAAACTCCGCCATAAATAAGTGGAACGTCTTAGAGTCAAAAGGGTCATGGATTATTTTGGCTCCCCAGGATGAGATTCCTTCAGCTGTCCTGTTGTAGCCGGTGTACCTTGTTGCTGGGCGGAGGTCTAACTGGCCGCAGTCAGAAGTCGTCCAGCCTGGGTCGCAGAGACATGTTCCTCGTTTGCAGATGCCATTGAGACTGCAGTCATCGTCGGTGGTGCATGCATTGGCATGACTGAAAGTGGCTGCGGCGGTGAGCAGAGTGGGAATGAAACACTTCATTTTGATAGTGTCAGCGACAACGTCTGGGAACATCAATTCTGTGCCTGGACGTAAGTCAAACATTTTATAAATGCTTGGCTACATACAGCAGTGGGAAATAATATGTCAAGGGATATTATCCATGAATTAAACTTCATGTACGATCACAAATGCGGGGGTTGCAACAATGGCTCAATGATCGACCAGCTAAATACATCGATAGGAACCAAGCATCTGGACTTCAAGCATTATTATACATGCATATTCCTGGCAAATTTACATGTATCTCGAACATGGTGTGGACAAAGGTCGCTCTAGATGCCACGATATTGTAATTGTAGCAGCTCATTTACCTTCCTAAACGTGTAGGTTATTTCCGTATTTGGTAAGTGTCGTCCTTCTACGCACTTGATAACCCAGGGGTCTTCTCAAGATTCCTTATTTCACGGATCTGTTCTCGGTAGAAAGTTTCTTTAGCTACCTTGACAGTTACTGGCTTGGTCAAGTGACCACTGCTCCGATATCAAATTCAACTCCTTATTCTTTTTGTTCCCGTCCCAAGCCCTGATCGAGATGCTAAATCTACCGATCCTTTGCCGTTCAAGTTCAGCGCAAAGTGATGACACATATACTCCTTTCCATATACCAATTCTGTGATAAATACCACGACAGATAATCTTACAAAGAAATCATCATTTGAACAGCATTTGACACCTACATTGGTGACATCTTACACACCGACTACCTTATTTTCCGGTGGGGCGGTCCATTTCTTCCATCTGTCAAGCAGATTTGCTGTCAATGACTTCGCAGCTTTGAGGGGTTTTGCTTCCGCTGACAGGGGCTTCAACAATTCAAACGAGCATAGAAGATCCTCCGATACAGACATTATTGCGCCCCAGTTGTCGAATTCTCCACAATACTAAACGCTATTAGCCACCAAACTAGAAAACAAATGTTGGGTAGTTCCGTAATGGAGCTGGTCTGAGGGACTTACGTTAGGTGCAGTAAATATAGTAACAAGCAAGCGATCCTCATAAAACTCATAGCCATCCTCGACAACCATATGAGCCCGACATATCAAATCAAAGTCAAACTTCGTCAAAAACTCCCGGATCACGTTTTTGCCAAATGTATAGCTCACGCCGCGTTCATTCGGTTCCCAGTCCTGGTCCATAAGTTCCGGATCACTCCAAAGCAGATCGTTCAGAAGACCATAGTCAGGTATATCCGTCGGACGTACTATTGCACGAACATCACTCATATGTCTCAGAACAGGCGATAATCCGCCATGAACACAAAATATTTTATCGGAGACGATAGCTGCGACGGGAAGGCAGTTGAAAACATCAACAAAAGTCTTCCATATTTTAATGCTGCACCGACGTTTGCACTCATCATAAAATCCATAAACGCGGGTGACGTTAGCGCATTCATGGTTCCCTCGCAAAAGGAAGAAGTTCTCGGGGTATTTTCTTTTGTAGCATAGCAGCAGAAGAATAGTCTCCAATCCTAACTTTCCACGATCGACGTAGTCTCCAAGGAACAGATAATTCACATTAGGTGGGTAGCCGCTTAATTCGAACATTCTCAACAGGTCGGTGTATTGGCCATGTATGTCTCCAACGATCTTGACCGGGGCCTTTAGTTCCAACAACACGGGCTGCGATAGAAGTACTGACCGGGATTCCACGCAGAGCAGTGTTATTTCACTGTCACTGAGGCACAGTGCTCTTGAAGAGGATCCGGGTGAAGCTAGGAGACGTCGGATCATATCATCCAAAACACCCATTTCATCCAAAAGACTGTCATATGGATCCGGCAACGCGGGTTGCTGGTTTGAGGCATCGACATTGACAAGTATAGAATTACCTGCCACACGCTGTTGAGGCACGGCACTGGAAACCTCGCCGGTTATAGGAGTTTCGGAGATACGATCAACTTCTCTTCTCTCCACAAGCGGTGTATGGTGGTCTCTGTTGTCTTTGTCGTCGTGTCTTTTGTTTCTTAAAAACATCTTCTCTATTGGAGGTGCCCCCGGACTATGTGCATCTCTTCGACGCTCTGGCTCTGTCACATCAATCATCGTTAACGTGGGCTCGTTTCTGCGCTCTTCACGCAGGATTGTAAACCAGCTCCTCCTGTTAGCGGTATCGATTATTGGCACAGGAGATCTTCTCTCCTCATCGTCTTTCTGATCCTTATCGTCGTGTATCTGATATGGTTCATTCCAATAGACTTTTGGCGATGGCAAACCTTTAAAATAGCTCCGTAACGATCGACTCTCAGAGGAGCGAGAGAGAGTAAGAAATCTAGATCCCGGTGTTATCTCCGTCTCTGTTCCGGAAAAGGTCCAAGATTGACTCGCTGGTGAATCTTCAGTGGTAACTTCAATAATCCCGTGTTCGCCTTTGTCAGAACTACTTTCATCGTTGGATTGGTGGGCCTGCTTGGCTGCTATATGTTGCAGTACGGTGTCATCATCCACATTCACCATTTCATCGAAAGTCTCCGTAACGAAACCCCATTCCACGTTTCTTGGTACGTATTGAGAAGTCAAGACTGGTACAGCGACGCTTTCATCGTCTGAATCAAAAAGTACTATGAGTCCATTATCCTCAAAATCGGTCTTTACTTCTTTATCCGGGTCGTTCTCGACGGTGCTTCTCTTGCGAGCTTTTGAGGCCCGTGAACTCGTACTTTCGGCATCAGAATTTTCCGAACGCTCGTCTTCATAGGGTGGTAGAGACTTCAAGGCAAGGAACCGCAGATGGCCCACGATATGGTCCTCGATTTTGGTACCGCTTGGTGTATCATCAAACCCACAAAATGGGCAGGATTTGAACAGTGGTCCGATTGTTCGCGCATTTCTGTCGGCGAGAACACGTAGCTGGGCATCACCGAATGTACTTTTATGAGCTTCTTTTAGGTGATGTATGTACTCGTCTCGTGAGTCAAAGATTATATTGCCGTGTGACTTGGAGTTGCAAGGCCAACGTAATGCATGTTCTCGCATGTGTCTCAGCCATTCTTCGCTGTGGCCAAAGAGTTTGTCCTGGTCATTACATTGCTCAAATAGGCAAATGTATGCATCAAGGTCATTTCGGACGTGCGATCTGTTCACTGTAATGAGTATGAGAGACGGAACCAGTGAAGTAGAAGGAAGACTTACCTCCACTTATTATCTTCACTTATATCCAATGCAGAAATGGCATAGAAACAAAACGGACACGTCACCTCGCCTACAGCACGAAGACATTGGTCCCAACATTCTTTCAACATTCTCGATAGTCTGAATTCCAGGTCATCAATCTCTCCAGCTGCCCTTGAATTCACGGAAATGGAGTCAAGATTGCTTTCATGTTGCTCCTCTATCGCCCTTTTCATTTTCTTGTATTTACGTCTGACACGACCAAGAGGCGGAGGTGGGAATGGAAGATCCTCATGATTGTCGAAAGCGACTGTTTTCGTCCCAGAAATGACAGAAGGCGCAGAAGCCTTTTTGAATGTATCTGCTGCTAGAGTCGTTGCACTCACGCCAGCTTGAGATTTGTGGTTTGCCCCAGTATCATCTTCTTTTGAGTCTTCGTCAACTTCCTTGTTTTCTGTTTGTGGTGATTCCTGCGTGGCAGGGGCTTTTTGCGGCTGTGTTTGAGGTGCCTGCACCGTTGGACGAGGCTTTGTCTCTTTGACTCTGAGAGCAAAATTTCCAAATCGAGACCGTTTATATAGCACTCGTTTCCGTCGCGTTATCATTGCGCGGACCAGCCGTTGTAGGATTCCGTCGTCAATGCTGCGAAACTTATCGCGCACGTAGTTGGCAAAGATAAGTTTAAGCAGCGGTTCAACATCGTTTCCTTCGTCATCCAAGATTTTAAAAGTATTAGCAGCTTTGGCATTTTGCGTTTCACTGCTGGCTTTGCGTATAGTATTCGATAGCCTGTGAAGAAGGGTGATTTGGTTCGCAAGTCCTTGAATATGCTTGTCAAGCTTTTCTTGATCGAGTTCTGGGGCATCATCGCCTTCGGGCTCTATGAAAGATTTGAGATAAGAGGTGCCTGTACCGTTCTTATAAGCCTGATATACACTTCATTTGTCGGAGGTGCAATACTTGCATTCTTTTGTTTTATCGTCCAACACCTCCAAAAGCCCAGTGATAACTTCATGAACTTCTTGTGCCTCCCTCAGGCGATGATCTAATGAAGCTCGTCCTGAAGCAAAGACTCCGATATTGGCCGTCCATAATGAGAATCTCGCGAATTGATCCTCGACCCGCGACATCTCCCGCGGGGAGATGAAGGCCGACTTTTCCAGACATTGCTGAAATGCATTGAAACAGAGCCCAGCTGTTTCTGCGATAGTCGGCTCGGTATTCATTTGAGCTAGACTCGTATATAGAAGCAAATACGTAGTCAGTACTATGATACGTAGGATGATGAATTGATAAGACGAATGCGGGGAAGTAAAACTTGGGACGAAGACGGAAAGCGCGGCCCGTGCCGAATGAGGCTGATCAATAATCTAGCTGAATCGTCCCACTTCTGTCATCCCCTCCCATTTTAACAACACACACGACCGATGGGGATGCGTTGTATTCATCAGTGTTATGGCTGTGGCCTCTGATTCATCTGGCAGTAACGACGCCAGTCTTCTTCTAAACACAGCAGAAACGCTTCACGAGATTGCGAAACACCTGAAAAGCGATGGCGCTTCCCGAGAGTCAAAGGCTTTCTACACCAGCTTTAGGGCGTATTGTCTACTAATTCAACATCACATTAATCGAGTCAAATCCTCGATCCCAGATAACCATCAGTTTCTTGTCGATATCCTGAATCGGTTCGAAGCGACTGTTACATCCTCTATCCTCGATACGCGACCGGTTTCCCCTTCAAATATATATCCCCGACTACGGGCGTTGAACCAAGCATGGAACAAGGCGCGATACGAGAGCAATGATAACAGGAAGCTATTTATACATAAATCCGTCGACTTTACGTGCGACACGGATCAGCCGGATAGGATGATTGAGTTTTTGGAGGATTGGGTAGACGAAATTACAGAACAATATCCAGACGACCCTTCACAATGGGCTAGTGACCACTTGTCACAAAGCAAGAGCAGGGGGCAACCATCCTATGCTGTTTGGAATGCCTCTCAGTCGCTTTTCCGGGCTTTGCTAGAATCAAAAGAGTGCGAATGCGATCCGACGCATGAAGTTGGCGTGAGGCTTTTCCTGAGCACATTCCGGAAACTACCAAGCAATGAGAGGGACCCTGCTGATTCTGACTACGGATTTGAGATTTTTCTCTCCATACAAAAGGAATGGCACGAGGCGAACGTAAACGTTGCAAAGACCGGTGCAGCGATCAGATTCAACAAGGACGACACTAGCAAGAAGAAGCTTCCGGCTATGAAAGTGAAGCATCTATGTGAGCCTATCAAAAAGAGAAAGCCGTTCGATCGCATCAAATTGAGAGTTGATGATGACGGAAGACTGTGGAAGTTGCGTTCTGAAAAGTGTTGCTTTGCTATTGATGAGAGCAAGCCGCCTGTATCGCTACAGCAATTTATCCAAGACCAATACCGATCGCTTACGGATAAGACCAAGCGCATTCTTGCTGTGATGCTTGGTTATACTGTTCTGTATCTTCATGAAACTCCCTGGCTGCCATCCACATGGGGGCCGTCGAGTATATTATTTTTTCATACGACGTCATCGTCTATTCCGCTGAAACCGTTTATTCAGACCAAGCTTGCTCTCGATCATGTCAAACCTTCGGAAACCGAAGATATAGATCCGGCCGATTTTGATCCAGATGATTTGGATCCTGACGATATAATGATGCATCAATGTCCTCATCTAGTCACTTTAGGGATCGTTCTGATGGAGTTGTATCTGGCAACAAGTTTTGAGGAACTTGCGGAGAAATACAACATCCCTTTGAACGACCGAACCAGGTCAATTGATGCCGAGCTGGTGTTTTCGAAATGCAAAAGCGAGATACCCGAAAACTCACAGTTTCATTACGCGGTTGAGAAATGCCTTGACCCGAAAGTCTGGGAAGATGAGAATGGAACGAGGTTGGATGATCAAACATTGAAGATTACGATGTATCAAGAAGTCATACGACCATTAGAAGATGAGCTGAACCATGCATTCAGTTATATCCCCATCGAAGATCTAGACAGCATTGCACAGACTCTAGATCTCGGGAGCTGGGGTCAAATAACCCAGATTCAGCAGCAAGTCAGTGCTCAGACAGTAGCCGCTACGCCCAAGTTGCCGAATGAGTCGATGTACAACAAACAACTGCAGCAATTACCTCAATTATTGCAAGGGCAGTGGCACCTCGCCTCACCACTTGTCGTACCGATCTTCCAGCAGTCATTCTCTAATTTGACATCCCTAGTTCATGAGGATAAGATAAGTCAATTAGACTACAAGGGAATGCGATTCTTTGACGATGAGACTGTTTCCGAGGAGCATTCTGCCGAAGCGTGAGTCGAGCCACCATGTCTCTGTTTTGACCAACTACTAACCACCAAATTCACAGGCGCATCAGCTATAGCAACTGGCGTCAACGCTTTAAAGAAGTGTACGAAAAATATATAGTCGACCCACCAAAAACCCCAGTCAAGATTGCCATCCTCGACACGGGTATTGACCAGACACATCCAGACATTGATGCATGCATCGAGCAAATCAAGGGACAATACAACTGGACCAATGAGAAGTTTCCTAAGCATGTCGAAGATCACAACGGACATGGTACATTTACTGCGGGGTTACTGCTGGAATATGTGCCTGATGCAGAATTGTATATAGCCAAGATATCGGATGGCAATCCGTGCAGTCCTGGCAATATTGCAAAGGTACATTACACCCTTTCCATGAGAAGAAAGTTATATGCTAACACGATCACAGGCAATTGACTACGCCATCGACGAATGGAAAGTCGACATAATATCCATGTCCTTTGGCTTCCCAACCCGCGAAATCGAGGATTACGACAAACTCGAGACTGCAATCCACAAAGCATACTCCAAACACACCCTACTATTCGCCGCCGCCTCAAACAGCGGCGCAAACCTCGACCGGGCATATCCAGCCCGCGACGAGAATGTGATTTGTATTCATTCGACCGATGCAAACGGGAATCGTTCCCCTTTCAGTCCGACAGCGCTGGCTGATGCCCTCAACCTCGCCACAGTCGGGGAGGCAGTCGAGTCTTCCTGGCCTTTGAGGCTCTGCGAGCCTAGCACCAACAAAAAAGACTCGATTGGCACGAAACATAAATCCGGCACATCATTCGCGACACCTATAGCAGTCTCAATCGCAGCTTTTCTGCTGCAATATGTCCGGTTAAACATCCCGGACTACGCGCACATGCTCAAACGACAGTCGCGCATGAAAACGGTCCTGAAGAAGATATCAGAAAAGACGCAAGAATCAAGATCGAGGGATGATTATCATTATGTGGCGCTGAGTCGGTATTCGGATAATCTGTTTGGGAAGGA
Source organism: Penicillium occitanis (nom. inval.) (assembly GCA_002382855.1). Taxonomy (NCBI): domain Eukaryota; kingdom Fungi; phylum Ascomycota; class Eurotiomycetes; order Eurotiales; family Aspergillaceae; genus Penicillium; species Penicillium occitanis (nom. inval.). The sequence continues at coordinate 61,278 of NPFK01000047.1, read as the reverse complement.
GCGGGAGTTTATTAATTATACCCTTCGTGATTTATTGAGTCAGTAGATATTTTGATTTTCATGTATATATGAATGTACAGATGAAATATAACGACAGCTTCAGTATCTAGTCTTCAGGTTTATTAATCCTCGGCACAGCAACGACGACATCCTCATCCCCTTCACTGACTCGCACACCCTCCCAATCCGGATCTGTAGCCTCAATCTCAAACTCTTCTTCCTCCTCATCAACGAGTACATGCTCCTTCTCAGCTTTCTTAGCCCTATTCTCCAGTACACTCCCCCTCGTATAATCCTCCTCCTTGACCTCCCTCTTCGTCACCCTAAACCTCTTAACCCTAAACGCAAGCACAAAATCTCCTCCATTCCCCCACCTCACCCCCTTCGTACTCTTCTGATGCACTTCCACCTTCGGCCCACCACCAAGCGGCACTGTACCGCCACTCCAAACTGTCCCATCAACTGTGGCCGACACATCCGCTCCTCCTCCACGCGTGGTTTTTGTTGAAGCAGATTTATCGCCCGTGACGATCTTGAGGCCTGTTATGAGATAGAGAGGCTTTTTAAAGCGGGAACGCTCGAACCAGCGCTGTACGGCTGCAGATGCGTCGACGCAGTGAGATTGGATCCAAGGGGCGGAAGGGTGGAATTGGGTTGTTGTTATTGTGGAGAAGTGGAGGGTTTCGTCGTCGCTGCACCCTTTTTTTTAGCAAACCGGCCCAAGACATGAAGGGATGGATTGGTGAGATATGCAATACCCCCTCTCCCAATCAACACCAACATCAACACCAACACCTAGCACAGACAGAAACTGAGTTAATATCGCGAATCGGCCCTGGCGAAGTTTCTCGGTTGATATTTCGACATCATTTTTGTACGTTGAATACGGCACTGGCCCATCACCACCAACGACTGTATCGTCAGCGGTTGAAGAGGGTAATTGTGCGGTGTATATAACTGATTCGGCGGGTCTTTTCAGATCTGTAAAGACGTTACCCAGCTTCAAAGGGCCGAGGGGTGGAGGAGGGTAGTCCCAGGTTGGGGCGTAGAAGTAGAAGGGGTTTTTATTTGCCATTTTATTCTATACTATCCAAGTAGACGGCGTTGCACGGTTGTTGTTGTTGTTGTTGCCGTTGTTATTTTGTGAGTGAGGAGTAGGTTGATATAGTCTATAGTATACGAAAGCGTTCCCCGCACCACAATGTCATGCAGCAGTGCGGCTGATAGAAGGTAGCGGGGTATATCAGGGACTAGGTGCATATAATACGATCAACTGCTTGCATTGCATACTGGAGTCAGACGTTCTTGTTACATGTTATGGAATTTCCTAAACAGGCAACCATATCCAATTTGGGGAATTTTCAGCAGACACCAAGTATCTAGGGGGTATACGCAAATGCATCAACTATAAAACGGGGCAAGGTTATCAAGCTAAACTTAAATAGGTTCGATACTTAGATGCTTTCATAGATTGTATTCAGGATGAAACCCACGCATGTTTGCCGGGTTGAATGTGTTGAGACCTATTTAGATACCGCACGGTGCGGTCTACTGAAAGACGCATGTCTCTTTCCATGAAATAACAAACCGCTGCTCCTAAGGACCCTTATTGCCCCTTTCCAAAGTTCTGAACTGAGATACAGCCAAAAATGAGTTCTCCTGAAATAGGCTTGGTAGGTAGCCCAGGTGGTGGTGGTAGTGGTGGTGAGCGGCTCTTCTCAATGGAGAGCCAAACAAGCCAGTTGAGGGTATTATGATGATGTGTGAGATTATGTTGGAGGGCGCATATGGATCGTCTCGCGACGTATTATGGGGATAATAAGTACTACAGCCTTGAGTCTTGCTTTATTGACGTTCTAAATGATGATGGTAGTGTTGAGAGGACTGTTAGCGGTGTTTCGTTTATGGGGTGTCCACCAGGAGAAAGAAGACATCTGGAGGAAGATGACCTCGGGAATCACCAGCGGCCGGGTGAAGAAATATCTATTGATAACAGGGTGCTGGTTAGAACTATTCTTAGGAAACGAAACTTACATATGTATACTTCAATACGTTCTTTGGCTAGAACCTTGACATATAACCAAATACAAAATATTATCATATGTATAAACATCTACATACATATATACTCAAGATCTACGACATCTACATCAACTCAAAATCGCCCACTCCGCAACCGTCGCTCCAGTCCCATTCCCAGCTTTTGTATCTGTCTCATCCAGTGCTTGATTCCCCTGCACAAGCAACGTCGCATACCTCGGTTTCGCCACCGGTGCCGGGAACGTATAATTTGTCGTGTTGGAAGAGGATAATGCGATGACGTTCGCGTCGTAGGATGATGCATCGTAAGGGTTTGAGAGTGTTATATTCAGTGAAACCGATGAGCTGCCGCCGTGAGTAGAGGAGGAGGTGAGTGCTGCACTTGAAGAATTGTGTAGGAGGACAGTGATGTTTGTGGGCGGTGCCTGAGCCCAATCGAAATAGAACCCAGACACACTACTAGCATTGCTAGAGGTCAAATCAACCGTCAACGAACTAACATTCGCCGCAAACTCGGGCTGCCATTTCGTCGACGCCGCGCCATCAACTGCCGAAATCGGGTACTGGCCCGGTTGGTATGCGTCTGTCGACAGCACTGATACGCATTGCGCGATGTTGCCAGCAACAGTGTTGATGGAGCCGATTTGCCTGTTGGGCACGACGATCGCTGACCCATTTACAGGCAAAGAGTAGGTTGTGGAGTTGGCGGTGTTTTGGCCGATGGAGACGGAAATACTTGTGTTGGCATAGGCTGGATCGGCGGTTGATAATGGGGCTACGGTCGTTGCGCGTTGGATGGTGGTGTGTGTGTAGTTTGAGGCTGCTTGAATGGGCCATCCGCGCCAGTAGAAAGTGCGATACTTGACGCTGGGGATTTGGGGAGGTAGATTGGGATCGATGTGCAACATATCGTCGGGCAGCAACCTTAGACCCAAGTACCCATACAGAACAACTTGGTTTGCGCCTCCGTGGCCAGTCAAGAATGGGAAGGCGGGGTGTGTTCCTCCATTAGCGGTGTAGTCATCGAGAAGTTGCTCGGAGAATTGGAAGAATGGTCCGCGGATGTATGGGTCATAGGAGTATTGAGCGTAGGTGTATGCTGAGCAACCGGACGGAGAGACGTCGTTGGCGACGATGGAGAAGATGGCGTATGTCATGCCAGGCCCGTCGGGGGATTGTTTCAGTGCGTACTGTGAATGTTAGCAGGTCAGCAAACAAGTGAGTATGAGGGACATACATAGTCTAGATCGTTGAGAGCGGCGCTGGTGGTGTAGTTTTTGGTATAATCCAGTGGGAAGGTGGACAGAATCACATCGGCTTGTTTGACAGCCACGCTGTTGTTCATAGTCGTGTACTCAAGGGTTACATCATTCTCGCGAATCAAGAGAATGTTGTCTGCCATCTCGGTCCAGGTTGTGTTCTCATCCATGCCAAACTGTTTCCGGAATGCGTTGGCGTTCGACAACGTCTGCGAAATCAGCGTCATGGTATATCCACCAGCATCGACATTGTTGGCATATTCATCCGGATCAGTCATATTTGTGAGCGTGTAGTAACTTCCATTCTTCTTCAACAGATCCCCATACAACGTCGCAATGGAGTTGTAAATAGGGAAATGCGTATTTTTGAAAGTCTCGTTATCGCCGCTGACAACCCACTGATTGACAAGTGAGATACCAATGTCGCCGTTCAAGTGATACTCATAATCCCAGCATGGACCGGTAGCAGTACAGTTGCCGTACCTTCCGCTAGTCCACGAGTAAATCGCAGCATCAGACGAGAAGGAAGTCTGGTTCTGGGAGCTGGTGTACGCCGTCTTTGCATTTTCCAGGGCTTGCGAGTATTTGGCTGTTCGGTAGTTGGTGATTCGCTTGGCAGATTCAGGGAATGCAGCGACCAAGCCAGGCTGCATCCATACATCGGCATCCCAGAAGATCTGACCAGCATACGAGTCTGACGTCAAACCGCCAACGGGAATGCTCCAGTCATTGACAGGAGCATTGTTTACTCGACGAAGAGCATTTGCGCCAACGGTGTTTTGCAGCAAATAATAAGGATTGACGACCGCCATGACGGCAGATTCGATTATGAACGTGTCGTTAGGTAGAGTTCCGTTTGCAAGTGTGAAATCGTCGACGGAGTCGTCGGGCATGACTTGAGCCCATTCGGAAACGTGAGAGCGGAAGAGATCGTCGAAGCCTCTGCGACGAGCAGTCATGGCGGCTTCTCTGGCGGTACTTTGAGGGTCCGGAAATGCATCGGTAGACGCAGCGCCGACGAATTTGTTGATCGTGATTGTAGTACCGGCAGTGAAGGTGACATTGACGGACTGCGCAATTGAAGAGTCGTTTTGATGGACATATGGCTTGTCATTGACGAGCTCCGCGGAAGAGAAGTCGAAAGCTTCGTCTCCATCCAATGCAGCATAGATCCACGCAGTAACATTGTTCACGCCAACAGGCTTGACAGCAGTGTAAATAACATCACTCTCATTCCCCGACGAGACAAATTCCGTCCGAACAGCAGAATATCCGTCAATCACATTCACCACAGACGCCGACCCATTCGCCGACGGCGTAATGCTCAATTGGACCACAGCCTGATTAACATCAAGCTTATTCGCAAAGATCTTGTAATTAATGCCAAACGACGCCTTGGAATTCTTGGGAGTCCATTTATAATCCCATGACAAAACACCAGCTTTGTAATCATAGGTAGTCGTATAATCCGAAATGGTGGAATTATCCACCGTAGCGTCGAGATACTCCCCATCGCCCAAATCGAGGATCAATCCACCCCAATGCGGCACACCGCTAATAGCGCTATCATCACCATACTGACTCAACCAGGGGAAATTCGACCCATTAGTCGTAGGCTGTAAATCATAGAAACCGGCTAACCCGGCAAAGGTCTGTCGACGCGAAAACAGAGGCCAGCCATTAATCACGTCGCCATCAACGGCTGTATCGAGCTCAAAAAAGGGACCAGCGCCGGCGACGTTTAGGCCAATGTAGCCGTTGGCAATGGAGCCGCGGGATTCGTAGTGGCCTTGGTCGAGGACGGTGCTCTGGAGACGCCAGTTGCGTTGGTCCCAGGTTACGCCGGAGAATTGGGTTTGGTAGCTGTTTCCATGTTTGGTGCTACGCGATTCGAGGTTTTTGGGTGAGTATGAGCGGAGGATTTGGTCTACCCGCTCGTTGAAGGGGAGGCCGGCAACTAGGGGGAGAAGGCACAAGGCCTGGAGGAGCTGTACACGTTTAGTATGGAGTGCGTATTTCCAAGTAGACGGTTAGAACTCACCGCTGCACTATGCATGATCTTCACCCTGCAGTCAGGTACAATCACCTGCAGTGCTGATCCCAACGTGGCTATATGGCGTACGCCTGTAGATAATGAAAAGAAAACATCCCGGGGAATCTGAGGGAACCTGGCTATTAATAAAGAATAATAAATCTCTTCTAGGCTCTTCCGTTATCCTTCGTCGTTGCGTGGACCATGGGTATAGCTTCCCCACAACCTCCACAATTTCCATCTCCGCAGTACCGTATCAATACGAGATTATGATCGGCTGTATTTTGCGGAGCTGGCTGATTGGTGCACGCGGGATCCAAGTGCGTCATAAACCTGGGAGGATTTTACCAAGATTCATAGAATCTTGGTACGTTTTCGTACCCAGTACGGTGGAATTACAGTTCAGCGCAATACTTTACCGTAGTACTACGTATGCTTTCCATACGCAGATCAAACTCAAATACGGAGTACGCAGATACACAGATAAATGATACAATAAAGTTTGAATAAACCGCGCGAGGACGCCACATACCACAGTGGCTTGCTGTATTCGTGTATTACAATACACGGTCCTGTACTAGTGCAATGCCGATCCCTTCTAGAGTTTTCCATCTTCCTTTTTGCGGTCCAAGTCCCTCTGCATCAGGAAGGTCAATATCCCCACACTGGATCACAGCAAGGGAAGCAGTGCTCGGTTGATTAATTCGCTCATTCGGGGTCTGATCGGGTGGCCGGTGTGATCAACCCGGTCGATGAACAAGGAAGAAGGAAGTACGGAGGAAGAATTTTTGAGTCCGTCGGGCTTGGACCTGTGGATCATTCCCGTGTTGACTGCGGAGAAATAACGCCGTTACAGCTCACGAGGATTTTGGAGGATGGCTCGAGCCCTAATTGCTACTACTACGTAGTACAGCGCCAGATGATCCAGCTGGTTACGATTAGTTGACATATGGTAATTGTATGTTTTGCGGCAATTCGGATTCAATTTATTACACTACTTGGTTACTCTCGACGACATACGTCCTATTGGTGTAGCCGATGAGCTAGCAACATGGATGACGTACAATGTGTATATTGAGGGTCAAGAGGGACGGAGTGGAGATAGAAAGATGAAGGGGGGGCTTGCAGACATTTTCCCTCTTTCTTTTCTTTTTCTTTTTCTTCTTTTTCTTCTTTTCGATCAAAATCTCAAGGCATGTCTTTTAGATTTTGGTTTATTCCTTGACGCTACCTAGGTAACGACGGATCTTCACTAGTTTTAGGTGTAGTGCCAGTTCAATGAGTAAAGGCGTAGCAGCGAGCGCGTAAATCTTTGTGCACTCTTGGGCAATCCATGTGCCAACTGAAAATACGATTACCCCTTGGCCAAGGCAATGCATGAGCGTACATAATGTGCTAGGACTCAAGTAGTGGCATGCGACATCCCTACAACTTGAGAATTGCAGCAGGCTTGTAGTTGAGGATCGTTTACGGAGATCCTTGCACCGTATGCTCTGCTACACGAGGAATGGCGTTGTATTCTAGTTGGTTTGGCTTATAATTGTTTAGTCCTCGATGGATCTATACGAAATACAGTCTACAGATTTGCTAATTCTAGCCCCTTGTCGTTTGAATTGCTATGAGTCAGAGGACTTTGATAGAGTCAACTAGGGCTTTCACTGACCAGATGGTAGACATCAACACTACAAGATCCAGTCCGGCGTGTAAATGTAGAGAGGCTTAGGTTGTAAGACTAAATCCCTTATTCAAGGACCCAAAGAGTGACACACCCAACTTCTACGAACATGGAAGCAGGGCTTCGGCCATGTAGAGCCTTTCAGCATGCTTCCACAGCATAGTTTCATAGTCCGTATTGCTTGTTCATCAATTCACTATATACAATCATAACGTCGTCCGGCTGATTATCAACTCTCATCCTCTTCTTCTTCCTCTTCCTCTTCCTCTTCTTCAGCATCCCCATTAACCTGACCATTAACACCAGCATTAGACTGTCTCGCAGCAGCAGTATTCCCACTCCGTCTCCTCCCCTGCATATACTGCTCTGTCGTCGTAATTGCCCTCTCACCCACGTACTTATCCCCCGGCCACTCGGCCTTGCACACAGGACACTGCTCCGATTGCTGCATGCGGAAGAAATTGCGTATACAAGTATCATGTAACCGACCCGTACAATCGCGATTCGAGCATCGTTGACCCTGCACAGTCAGCATCCCCTTTCCCTTCCTCCATAAATACACGGAGGGGAGGACTTACGATGGTGACTATATCCCTACAAGCAGCACAAAACTTAATCCTCTTCCCCCTGTTCCCTTCCTCGTCATCATCATCATTGTACGTATCCACCAACCAACCCCGCAACTCCATCAATCCCCTAGGGCTAAGACTATAAAAGCCCTTGGGACTTTTCTCGAACCATCCTTCTTCGACTAATCGTGCCAGCATGGTTTCTACTTGAGGCATTGTTAGGGATTGTGCTGCGCCGCCTTGGTTCGCATTCTCCGCCGAGGAGGAATTTGAAGATGAGGGGGCCTTGGCTAATTGTAGGGCTTGTATACTAGACAACACCATCGCCTCACTCCGGCGCGTGTTGTGTGTCTCGAACATGGCGTCAAGTAATCGTTTCACGAATGCGATTTCGTCTACCGTGTAGGTTGTTGCGAGTTGCGTGAGGGGGTCGCTGGTTGTGTTTACGAGGGCGTAGACCATCGCTGCTGGAGGTGCAGTATTATTCGCGTTGTCGAGAGCAAGTTGAGGCTTTGCGCTGCGAATTTCGAGATCAAAGGGTGATATGGCGCTGTTGGCGGCGGCGATGTAGGAGTTGAGGTCGGCTTGGGTTATGTCTTCGGCGAGGACTTCGCGGTTTTCTTCATTAATTAGCTTTGTCCAGGTAATATCAAAGGATAGGAAAGAAAAGGAGCACCCTGAGCAGAGAATATGGCTGCGAGGACTGGCTTGGCTTCGTCAAATGTCATGGTTGATCGGGCCATGAAGGCTTGTAGAAAGGCGCGGTTGCTGTCATTGTAGCCGCCTTCGTACATTGAGGTTGCCATGGTATTAAGTGAGCAGTGGAATACTATTAAAAAGGAATAAATAAATGCAAAGCTCAAGAAGAAATCATCAAAGGGTGGTGTGTACGGAGCAACAGAATGAGAGACAAATTTTCGAGACAAAAAAGGATTAATGGAACGCGGGGAAGACGCGTCCTGTCTCCGCATCATGTACCACTCTACACCACACACACTCAACAACTCTAACGAAGTATATACATTACCTAGGTAATTACAGCTACAAAGACAACCCACTCACGTCAACCACCGGCTCCACGCCATCCACCATATCAGCAATCACCTTGCCTGTCCCCAACGACTGCGATATCCCCCACGGCCCATGCCCCGTCGCAATAAAGACGCCTCCAATCTCCCTTCCAACCGCCGTATGATCCGACCTAACACTGACCTTATCACCGAGCAACTCATCTCTTACGCGCGAGACAATTGGTAATCCCGTATTCGACACAGGTCTAAAACAAAGTCCCTCCCGCAGAATTTCCAGGTCATCCTCATTAACCGTCTTCTCGTTCTCTGCAAGTTTACCCAAAAATTGAACTGCAACTTTGCGAAGTTTGGCCATTTCCTGCTCATCCATAATCGACTTTGATCCTTCTGCTCGTGTCGGAAGAGGGATTTCGGTGCTGTTCAAGCCTGCAATGTAGATTTCTGCGCCTTCGCGAGAGAAGATTTCGGGACTGAAACCGCCGTCGTCTTCGGGTAGGGTTGTGAATACGGCGTGGCTTTTGCCTTTGTATTGATCATGTTCATGCACCATGGTATGACGCGGTGAACGGACTAGCAGCGAATATCCCGCCAGCGAAGAGATGTGCGGTCGATCAGTTGTCGATGCAGATGGGAAAAGGGTCTTGTAGACCAAACTCGTCCAGGGACCGGCGCATATGACTAGATTCCGGCAGGGGATATTATATTCTGTCTGAGTCTCAGAGTTGAGTATGGTAACGCTACTGATGAGGTTTGTAGTGGGATTGGTAGTCACGGAAACGACGTGAGCAGGATGATGCCATTTCACGCCTCGAGAGGTGGTCGTTTCGTGCAGAAAGTGGCATAATCGTAGGGGGTCCCTATCTCTATTAGAAGGGAGTCAACTCATAAGATACAGGGAATGCTTACACTTGACCAACTGTATCCTCATCGCTGATTACCTCAACACGCCCCCCTTTTTGCTTCGTCAACCACTCCGGCATCTCCAACTCTGCAGCTTTCGATCCACTGGCCGCCAACGCACGACTACTCCCATCCCTTAACCAGTCATACCCTGTCCCCCCTCCACCCTCTTTACCTGTCGTACTAACATCCAAACTCAACGCCGTGCCCGGCATATACCCCCATCTCGTACTCCCATCATACTCCGCCGCCAACTCTTTATGTAGCCCATACGACAACTTCCCTAGCGGCGCAAGGGCAGGCGCAAACCAATCCTTTGCAATGAACCCCGCGGCGTAACCCGATGCGCCGCTGAAGAGCGTAGCGGATGATTCGACGATGTGGATTTCGTGGTCTTGTAGGGCGTTGGGGGAGGAAGAAGGGTTGCTGAGGTAGTGCGCTATGGAGGCGCCAATTATGCCGCCGCCGATTATTACTGTTGCCATTTCGACTTTTTTTCTTGTGATTGACTTGAGTCTGAGAAGGATGGTAATCTTCTGCAGCTCAGATAGGGTTGATATAGAAGAACAATTGAGAGAATCAACTTGGAGTCATGTCATAGGGCGTCTCCGCAGCGGGGTAGACCTGATATCGAGAGGTCCGGGCATGAGATATCAAGCGATAGATGAGTCAACTGATGGGGCCATTGCCTGTCTGATAAGAAGAATCAAACAGAAGCTTCGCACATACTATCAATTCATTGACGAAGTATATAGTTGAATATCGGAGTAACAGCGATGACCTCGGGCCATGCGATGATGAAATTGGGGAAGTGGGGGTTCCATCATCCTTTTCTCCCATCTCTCACTTTTCCTGCCTCTTTTTCAATTCAATTCCTCTTTTTGCCTTAGATCAGAGAAAATGGCTCCCAAAACAATCATCGTCACTGGCGCTTCACGAGGTATCTCTCCACCCCTCTGCTCACAGACGAACACATTGGCTAACGACGACAGGCCTCGGTCTCGCCATATCCAAATACCTCCTCACCACCACCCCACCAAACAACATCATCGCCCTCGCCCGCAGCGCCGAACCCCTTCAAACTCTCAAGAACCAATTCCCAGAGAATGTCGAATACATCGCGGGCGACTTGACAGACCGCACAATCGGCGACAAAGCGGTAGAACTAGCGCTGTCAAAATTTGGCAGTCTGGATGGTTTGGTACTCAATCATGGTGTTTTGGGCCAGGTAGCGGTTATAGGAAATGCGGATGCGGAGTTGTGGAAGCATGCGTTTGATGTTAATTTGTTTAGTCTGGTTGCTTTTGTGCGTCCCCCTCGCTCGCTCCCTCCCTCCTGCGATGCTGTGATAAGTTTGGTAGGCTGATATTTCGACAGACGAAAGCAGCTCTCCCGGCTCTACGCAAATCCCATGGAAAAATCATATTCACGTCCTCTGGAGCAGCAACCTCTGCTACAACCGGGTGGGCATGTTACGGCGCCACGAAAGCTGCGCTTAATTACTTCTCGTTGGCGCTGAGTGCAGAAGAACCCGATGTCACGTCTATTTCCCTGCGGCCGGGTATGGTGGACACAGAAATGCAAAGGGAGATTCGCGAGGATCATGCAAAGACAGGCGAATTACCGCCTGGAGCGCTTAAGAGATACGAAGAAGCGCACAGGGATGGGAAATTATTAAAGCCGGAGCAGCCCGGGAATGTGATGGCGCGGTTGGTGCTGGATGCGCCGAAGGAGTTGAGTGGGAGATTTATATCGTGAGTTTTCTTCTCTTCTCTTAAGTGATATGTGCATTGGCTAACGACTATGTACTACAGATGGAATGACAAAGACCTCGCCGCGTTCCAGGACTAGATAATACTTGAACATAGTCAGCATAAGCACATCAAAATAGCCAATCGATTATGACGTTGAAGCAAATGACATCAGCCGAAAGATGAAAAGCAGATACACATTATAAGCATTAGATGCGAGCATCTTCATACTTAGCATGGAAATGTATGGCATCATCACGCGTCGGGTTCAAGTAGATGAAAGTGAGTAACTCACATTGGAAGTTCGACGATGTTGACTTGGAAAAAAAGAATTCCGGACCTAATCCACAAGTCAACACCTGATCAAGCAAATCACAATATGTCGATTGAGTGAAACAAGTATATCAGCAGAATAGATAGAGTTCGATCACATCGAGTCCGAATTTGATAGTACATAAATGAATTCGACATCATTCAACGCAAGCTAAGCTGACACGAGCAACACGTAGCACGTACATTTATTACCTATTCTGAGAAGCAGTTAGCAGTTTGCTCATTGCTCCAATGAGTGTAAAATGAATCATGATAGGAGAAGATTCTTCAGAAAGTCCTTTGGCGGGACAGGTAATCACCACGGTTTTGTAAGATAGGGGCGACACGAAAGTTCATCTTGTAGAATATGAATGAAATAGACGAGAATCAGGAAGGACATACCAATTACAAAGGATCTGCGAGGATAGTGTTAGTACGACATGAGTCGAGTCGAATCTACACGATGGTTGTTGCAGATGTTTTGTTGTGTGAGAAGAGAAGAAAGAAGAAAAAAAAAACGACGGGAAAAATAAGGAGGCACGGAAGAGTGGGGAGCTTCTGGAACGGGACTAGCGTGTTTTCGGCTGTAACTCAGGCAAAAGGCAAAAGGCCCCGCGACAGCTTCAGTCGAGTCCTGATCAAGATCATTCATGTCAGTCAGAGTTTTATGTCAGTCAGAGTTTTACGGGACTTGTCGTAACACACAGGCATCATGTCAGATCGCGAGTTCAGCGGTAAGTTGTTTTTACCATCACGCGTGACGTCGAACGTAGGAAGAGTACAGTCACTGACAGACGCGCAGCAAATGACGATCTATCCCTTCCTAAAGGTATCCTACCTCTCTACGACAGCACCCTACCAAAAACACAACTAACTCGTCCTAAAAGCAACGGTGCAAAAAATAATCACCGAGATCCTACCCCCCTCGACCGGCCAGACTTTCGCCAAAGATGCGCGCGATCTCCTAATGGAATGCTGCGTCGAGTTCATCACGCTGATCTCCTCCGAGGCCAACGACATTAGCGAAAAAGAAGCCAAAAAGACGATCGCATGTGAGCACGTCGAGAAGGCGTTGCGGGATCTTGGGTTTGGGGATTATATTGGTGAAGTGCTTGCTGTTGCGGAGGAGCACAAGGAGGCTTTGAAGGTGAGCTCCTCTTTCATGTGAGGCGACAGCAAACTCAAGGCTGACGATGGAGAATAGACGCGAGAAAAGAAAGCGAGTAAAATGGAACAGAGCGGTTTAACGGCCGAGGAACTGCTACGACAACAACAGGAACTATTTGCGTCGGCCGGACAGAAATTCAACGCGGGATCTGAGTGATCACCTGTTTCTTGACGGATGATAGATTCTTTCGATTCGAGAACGGCTGTGTTTGAGGGATTTTTTCTACAAGGGTACTTACTATTACGTACCTACGGTCAACGCGTTACGACATAGCGTGTGGAGTTTCTATCGGTCGGTTGATTTGAACATGGGACGTTGACAAATAAATGGGATGGCGTTATAACATGGACATAAGGTGTTTGGCGTTGCGTTTGTACTTATCACCTCAGACATATGACTCTGGCCGTCAAGGCCGTCATATAAACAATCAATCCTTCGGCACCATCTACAAAACGAGTAATTGCCGCTGAATCGGACGTCAAAAGTATCAACAAATCAGTCAATCCTCATGCAGCGATGCCTGCATTTCGTTGCATTTTATAGTCGGTCAAGGGTTCTAGACTCTAGAAGGATATTGTCTACCTAAATACCTACGTGCTAGGCTACTACGCAGCTCTAGAACACCGGTGGCGCCTGTATAGTAGGTAGCTACACAGCTCGAATTTAGCCATGTGCTAAATTTACTTGCTAACATACGCTACCAGCCAATCCATTTCCAGAGCTAAGCGATGAGGCTAGATCTATTGCAATATACGGCGTGTATTTGTCGTTCGAACCTTCGTCCTTGCGGTTTAATAATGGGACTAGGGTTGAGTTACATGTACATCAAGTGGATACAACGCAACAAGAGATTGTAACCATCTCAAAAACCACTACATAGTAGCACATACTTCGCATATTGCCTTGTGTTCTCGATTTTTCTTTTTCTTTTTCCTTCTGTCATAGTTATTATGTACATATATCCACTTGCAGTGGCCAAAATGTCCACGTCGGTGTCCCCTTGACGTATGTATATTCCTTTTACAGGAGATCACCTTGCGGACTGATACAACCATCAGGGAAAAATTCCACCCAGCACACCGTTACATCGCTTGTGTATATATACATAATAAACAGAGAAAATCTGCTCATCTGAAGAAAGACACGATGGCTTTCGCTGAATAGTAAATTATATCAACACATTCGGATTTCTGAATAGACTCATACTAAGTACACAGAGTAGGATCAACGGTCATCTTCCTTCGACATGATTTCCACCAATAGTCGGATCGTCGCGTCATTACCATGGGAACACTGGCCTGTCAACAATCAGAAACTTTCAATAGACACTTTTTCTCCGCCTACAGCTACAGCAGCAGCAGCTACTACAGCGAATCTGAGAGAATCGACATATCAAAGAATGAGTCTCGCAGCAGCCCGCAAACCGCTGCGCGACTTTCTGAGTCCGCTCCAGACCTCGGACGCGCAGTTGTATGACGTCGCATGCTCGTTTTCGCATGTCTTTCGCGATCTGGCTGCCAATAGCAGCGATGGGGATGATGAATCGTTTAGTCCTGTACCTGTTACGCGGTTACCGGTGGGAAAGGAACGTGGCCGGTATTTAGCTGTTGATGTGGGCATTACAACCCTCAAAGTCGCGTTTATCGAGTTATTGGGTGAGGATGAGAATAATGGGACTCATGCTCGGCCGCGGTCGATGAGTAATGTGATTCGTCAAGTGAGACATTCACGCGTACGCAGAACGCTAGAAAAGGCGTGGCGGATTGAGGAACGACTCAAACAGGATGAGCCGCATGAGCTGTTTCTGTGGATTGGGAACTGTATTGCGGAGGTGGTCAAGGATGATTTGTTGTCGAATGCTGGGTCGGATGTTGAGCAGCCGGCCTTTATTGAGACGGGCATTGCGTTTGGGCTTCCTATCCGGTTTGTTTAATCTTCACTCTGGGTACGAGGGATAGACTGACGAGGAACAGGCAAGACTCGCTGGAAGCAGCGACACTGATGCAGACTGGCAAGGGATTCACAATCGGCACAGACCTTGATTTGAGACAGTCCATCCTCCAGGGATACGAACGACATACGCGCCGCCGATCTGATAGTGAGCATGAAGAAACGACAAGAGCAGCAAAAAGACAACGACACTATATCCTCCCACAGTTGAAGATTATTGCACTCACAAATGACGCTGTAGCAACGCTTCTCTCGCTCTCGTACTCTATCAAATCATACCCCAACAGCCGCGTCGCGATGGGCATTGTGCTTGACGAAGGATGCAACGCGACTATCCCCATGACTCTATCCGATCTCCATCCCTCAAAGGGTCGGAATATACTAAGCCAGGAACCCACCGCCGCACAAACACTCGTCAGCACCGAATGGACATTACACAGCGCCTCCGCGCCGCTACGCGAGCACGGCATACTCACAAAATGGGACTTGCAACTCGATGCACGATCCGCGAGACCCGGCTTCCAGCCACTGGAATACATGACCGGTGGTCGCTATATAGGCGAACTAATCCGGATAATCTGCAACGATTATTTCGTGAATGTTCTGGGTATTGCGGAGAAATATCTCCCTTCACCTCTCACCCAACCATACGCTTTACGCACAGAGACGATTATCAGTATTATGGCAGCGCAATTGCCGCTGCAAACACTTGTCCACACACTCAATCACGCCCATACATCTGCTGCTGCAGGTAATATAGATTTCCTTCCCCCTCCTCCGTATCCGGCAGAATGGTCCTGGACCATCGAAACCGCCAATGCTCTCCGCGAAATTGCGCAGGCAGTACAAACCCGGTCCGCGGCGCTAGTCGCTGCTGCCACTGTTGGATTACTAGCATCAAACCACGAAGTATCCCTCCGCGACCCCAACGCCCCTTCTTCATCCTTTTCGTCGAGTCAATTCAGCATCGAGACGCAGTTTCTCAGCAGTTCGCCTTCCAAAAGTTTCCACGAATTCAGCTTCGGTTTACCCTCATCATCATCCCCAAAAGTTTCAGGGGGTGGGAGGAGGCAAGATTGGTTCTTCGGCGGCCCCGAAGAATTGGTCGTCGCTTACATCGGCGGTATAATCCAGCACTATCCAACATACAAGGAGAACTGTCAACGGTATATTGATCGCTTGTTGATCAAAGGTGGTCCTCAAGAAGGAGGGAAGAGTGTGTTTTTGAGGGAGGCGACGGATGGGGTTATTATTGGTGCTGGGGTTTTGGCTGGGATGTTTTCGCGGTAGTCTTTTCGCTTTTAGTCATATATGGGTAAAGATGGATAGAGATGGTTGGAGTTGGTTTGATGCATATAGGTTTATAGATGAATAATGTCCATTTCACATACCTTTACGAATAATATATGCTACTTTCTTAGCAGACATCTGGATGGTATAAGACCTATGTATATCAAAGTATAGCCGTATCAACCGTATTAGCCCTCCACCCCCAAACACTCCTCTCATTCGCCCATTCCAGCAACGCATCATAATCCTTACACTGGTGGACCGACCCCCACCCTGGTCCAGATTCCGTCTTCCCTTCGAGCGATGTATCTGCATTACACATTATGGATTGTCGGAGGTAGTCGAAGCAGTGCGCTGAATGGTGCGCTAGTTCTTGGGTTAGGGCTTCGCCTGTGAAGGCGGATTGGTATGCTTGGACGAGGTAGGACTATTTCATGCCAATTAGCTTCGTAGATTAGGATTGAGACTAGGTTAGGGAGGTGAGACGTACAAGGCAGTGTAGTTGATGGAATACGGACATCATGTATACTGGCTCGGTGCGCGAGTGGTCCTCTATGATGTACGGCTCACTTAGACCAAAAGAGTCGGAATTGGGGATTTGGACGTATCCACGGCCGACTAGACATACATATCTGTCAGTAATGCTGTATCTGCTGATATGAGAGTGGACTACGTACCTGCGCTCAACTCGATCCAATTGTGCAACGTCCTCAGAGTCGCATCCCTTGAGCTAAACATACTTTCATTCAGATATTTCGGATTTTCGTTGAAGGTGTATGTCTTCAGCGGAACTTGTCTCACGTTAGCTACATAACCATGGCAAAATCAAGCTCAAGTATCAAAGCATCGTCGACATACAATTCGGTACCAGAGACGGGCTCCTCTTTTCGTCGTCTTTCTCATAGATGATTTGAATAGATAGAATGAGTATCACGACACCCATAAAAAGCTCCAGAGCTATTCGTAGGTAACGCCTGTAATGCCTCGACGTCGATGAATTGGTATCAGAAGGCGTCTTTTCTTCACCAAATGAATCTCTAGGAAGAAATGCCTGCCTTTCGGTGTCGTCTTCATCGTTGTTGATGCTCATGTTGAAAAGTGCTTCGAGTCTCGTATATCGAAGTATGGCAAATGCCACGAAGGTGAGAATGTGAAGTCGTCAGTCGATAAATTGGTCAGGAGTAGGTAGTATTGGAGACAGTGGAGAGGATGTGAAACGAGAAGGTGCAGCTAATGTTTTAGCCATAATAGTGGCTAAAATAGCCTATATTCCGCGATGCTCGGGGATACTTCCAAGAATGTTTCATCCTATCAAGACGCGGGGTACGTAATAAATGGTAGGCATTAATATGATCAGCAACTCTTGTTTCACAAAACCTAGGGATTTAAGCTATTATTTAGTCTCTTTAGCCTAATTTATTTCACTCGTTAAGTGATGTGTTGGGCGGTTCCCCGCCTAGCCCTAATATTCCCGATTCGTCATAAACGTATTCATGTATGTAAATCTATATGTAAATTATATGTAAATCTATCATCGTCCAAGACTTTTGAACATCATATTACCATATCTAATCATAGTCATGTCTTCATTATCAAATCAGCTTTTCAATTACCCAGATTCATCGGGAACCTTTTAAAACCATACCACCTCCTACAAAATCCAATGCGACCACTGGAATAGCCATCGTTAGCTTATTATAGAGCAAATTTATAGGAAAAGGACTTACAGAAAGTAAACGACCACCCAACACCAATGGCATCGATCAAAGGCACAATGGCTGCCGAACTACCAGCTCCAAATAAATATTGGACTATGTATTTGGTACAGATGACTTCTGCTTTTTTGGCCGGATTTACCTCTGGAGAGAATCAGTACAATCACCAAATACATGTTGTTACAGGGGTTAAGGGTACCAGCAGTATACGTATTCAACGCATTAAACGTCCCCATCAACCCAACCCCAGCCCAAAACGCAGCCACAATCGGCAACGCCAATCCACCAATACTCTCTTGCAAACCCCATCCAAACAACAGCAACGAAATCGGAAGGATCACAAACAACCCTATCAACCCGCTATTGAGTCTGTCACCTGGTAATCGGATGCCGTTCCGTTTGGCGATGTAGCGTTTCACGGTTCGGTCTGATAGACGGCCGCCGATGATGCTGCCGACAAAGAAGCCGCTACCTGGGGCGATGTAGAATATGCCGCTGATTAGGGGGGTGGTGAGGTGGAATCTGGGGTTTATGACGTGGCGGATTGAGGTGAGGATGCCGTATTGGGTGACTGCTAGACAGCCGCATGTTATATCCTTTGGTCGTTAGCTTTTGTCTCAGTGTTTAGATCAGGGGGAGGCTTACAGCTAGGAGAATATTTGGTCGAAGGAGCTGTCGAAACACGCCGAGAGGATTGAATTTCTGCAATGCATCGGAGAAGGAAAGCTTCTGTTTCCGGGCAACTTGGACGACTTCAACCTCTCGCTTGATGCTGGGGATGATGATGAGAGAAAGGACCAAACCGAAGCCTGACATGGCTACCTGGAGCCAGTAGATGTTTCTCCAGTGGCTGAATGTGACGATCAGACCGCCGATACACGGACCTGCATTTATTAGCTCCCGAGATACATTGTATGCTATCAGGGGGCATACCAAGAGCAGGACCAGCCACGCTCCCAACCATAAAGAAGCCCGTTGCCTGACCACGGGACAGCTACAACCATGAGCATCATTCATACCCTCTTGGGTTCAAAAAACATACCGGCTCAAAAATATCAGTAATAATAGTCTGCCCAGCAACCATAAAATACGTCCCCGTCAACCCACCCACCAACCTCATAGCCGTAAACGTCGCCAAATCCGGTGCCACCGCGGCCCCAATCGAAGGCACAAACATGAAAAAGATGGCCACATTATATATCTCTTTGCGGCCAAACAGGTCACTAAGGGGGGTCCATATCAGGGCCGACAGGCCCATGGCTACTAGTACGCCGGCATTGGTTACGTTTAGGATCTCCGGGGTTGTGGAGAGGTCGGTTGCTATTTCGGGGGTTGCGATGAGCATGGATGTGCTGGAGAAGGTGACGACGAGGGTGAGCCAGCTGATCACGAACAGAATCAAGTACTTGCGCCATCTGGGGAGGGAGTAGCCGACTACTGCTGTTTTTTTAGTTGAAAGTGTCGGGTTCGGGCCGTCAGTGATCGGCTTGGAGAAGATTGTTGTTACTCCCATGATACCTCATGTCCATGCAAGTATAAACTCATTGTATATATGATATATATGATGAGCAGAG
Organism: Penicillium occitanis (nom. inval.); assembly: GCA_002382855.1. Classification (NCBI taxonomy): domain Eukaryota; kingdom Fungi; phylum Ascomycota; class Eurotiomycetes; order Eurotiales; family Aspergillaceae; genus Penicillium; species Penicillium occitanis (nom. inval.). The sequence continues at coordinate 42,012 of NPFK01000047.1, read as the reverse complement.
TATGATCTACTTATCTTAAATCTTCAACTACAGCCTCTGGATTTATGACTGCGACTGTGGATCTCGGTTGAAGCGGCATCGGACTCTTGCCGACTATGTTATCGGCTACTCTAAGCACTAACAAGCAGTAGGGCATCAAGATAATTTTACTAGACTAATGTTTTAGCGGTCTACCTCCTATCTGACGGCAAGAACTGATTCGGTATTCACTGGCATTATGGAGAGAGCGGCGATGCGTTCGGCTTGCCGATTATCATTCTTGACGCCGATGGAGACACCTAGAAATCCCGATGGCAAGGTGGATTCCGATCACTTCATTCACACAATATCGGCATGCATATTGCCGGTGACTGTGAGCGCAGAGTGCATCTTCCGAGTTGTCCAACAGAGATTAGAAATCATTAGGCCTTGGTAATAGGATAGGCAGGGTATGCTGCCCGTGAGTTCGGGGTATATGTTCAAGCAAATAAAAGAGCACAGGCAAACATGTAACAGAAGGACTAGTCATTTTGTAATAGAACTTTTTTCTTGATACAAGTCTATACTAGCGGAGGCAACGTTGGTAGGTTGATAGGATGGATTTCTGAAGGTAGAATGGCGCAACATGATTGGTCGACGCAAAGCGCGTCGCCAAGCTCGTCCGCCGCAACTGATCGACCATCGTCTTGACATCTCCAACTCCTCCCCAATTCTCTCGCAACCCACACCGTGTCCTCAACTTTTCTTTTTGCTCGAGCAATTAAAATTGTTTGTCGCCTCTTGGTCTAGGCTACAGCCAACTGGAAAGGCGACATGCCGCAATTCAAGGATGAGCATGTCCTGGTAAGTCGCGCATCCTCCATGAACCTCTCGACTCTCGCCCTGCGACAGTCGCTAACTTGAATCCAGCTCATCGCGCCAGGCTCGCAAACCACACTTGCGCAGCTAGGACTACCTGAATCGTTTACGCCTGCCAGTCACCGATTCCCCACGCGCATGTTCCCCGCCGAAAAGAAGGGCGAGTATGAACCGTTCAAAATCCGAGAAAAGAAGAAACCAGCGACTTCTACGACAGACACCAATGGACAGGAGAAGCCTGATGTTGATATGACGGAGGCGCCGAAGCAGGAAGAAACCGAAACCACGAACGGTAGCACAGAAGAGAAAATACCAGAGACGAGCAACGCCGCCGAAGCAACAAATGGAAACGGCACGGAAACCAACCCGGAAGAAGCAGAGCCCAAGGAAGAGACATTTCTTGAGGAAGATATTGTTTCCGACGAAGGAGCTATATACCCCATACAAAATGGACACATTGTCGACTGGCCATGCTTCCTCGCTTTGCTCGAACATGTATACAACACTCTCAGCCCGCCATTCCACACTCCGATCCTGATCATGTCCGAACCAGCCTGGACATCGCGCGATCGCGAAATCTTGACACAATTTGTTTTCGAAAAATTCAAACCGCCTGCGTTTTGTCTTATGGACTCGGCCCTGGCTGCTTGCTATGCTTATGGCACTGTTACTGCGACTGTTGTTGACGTCGGTTATGGCAAGGCCAATGTCACGGCTGTTTTGGAGGCTGTTGTACAAGAAAACGGCCGGGGAATCGCTCTAGAAGGCTGTGGCGGAGAATCGATGACGGATCGATTGGAAGAGCTTCTTGCATCCAAAGGATTCACAAGAGAAATGTGCGAACAGTTGAAACGCAGCAACATTACTGAAATCCTTCCCCCGGGAACACCATTACCTGGAACTGCTGCTGCCAGCAGTCAAAATGGCAACCCAGCTGCCGCTGCTTCCACAGGTCCAAGTGACCCAAACGCCTCTAAGCTTCCACGAGGGCCGGGCCGGGGAACACAAACCGAAACCAACGAGAACGAAGAAGATGAAGGCGTTCTTGATGTCGCTGCCATTGTCACTAGTGGTAATACAAACGAGTTTCTAGCCAAGCGCGAAAAGGAGAAAGCAGCAGCTGGGCCGAAAAAGGGTGGTGCGGATGCAAATAAAGCGGTCAGGTTACCGAACTCGAAACGTGAAACCGCCACCTTTCAGTTTGAGGAGTTTGCGCGCATTGAGGATTCGGTTCAGTATGTGCGGCAGCGACGGGACGTCGAGGTTGGGATTGAGCGGTTTTTGCTTGCCAGCCCTGGAAAGGATAGGACAGAAAGGGGTAGTGGTGGGATTTTGGAGGATCTGGCTGCTCAGATTCATCATACCATTCTGGCTGTTCCGGATGCTACAAAACGTAGCGATTTGTGGGATAATCTGATTATTATCGGAAATGGAAGTCGTATTCGCGGTATGTACATTTCTACAGCCTTTTTTTTATTATCTTACTGACAAGTACAGGCTTCGTCCCGGCTTTGCTTTCTACAATCACGCAAAAATACATCCTATCACCATCAGCAGGCATATTCACCTCTGAAATTCCCTCCAATATATCCACCCCCATGGCAACCGGCACAACCACCCCAGCCGCCGGAAACCAAACACCTCTCCACCACCCAGGTGCCCACGGCGTGAATCCTCTACTCGTCGCGGCCACACACGCCAACGCACCCAACATGCCACCATCTACACCCGGCATGGCCGAAAACCAAGCCTATCTCGCCATGACAAGCATGCACCGTTCCACGGGCCACTCACAAACACCCACATCCGTGAAAACGGTAAAACCACCCGACTACTTCCCCGAATGGAAGGATCAGGGCGGCAGCAATGCGCCCGGTGCTACCGGTGCGGGCGGCACAAACACGACATCTGCAAACCCAGCGGGCGCACCGCGTCCGGGGATGGAAGAGTCGATTTTCTTGGGTGCACAGATTGCGGCTAAGATTGTTTTTATTAATGATAACCAGGGACAGTATAAGGGTTATTTGCCGCGGTCAGAGTATAATGAGAATGGGCCGTCTGCTATTCACGAGTATGCTTTGGTTTGATCTGTTTTTGCCTGGTTCATACATCGATACCTGAAAAAGTACTATATTTTCGGTTTATTTGTTCGAGTATGTCTTACTGTTGGATGGGAGTTTGGTTGACGGCGTGGTGGTTTGCTTGTTCTATCGAATGTAGTCTAGAATCGTCGAAAAATGTACCTTTTCCATATAACTCTTCCCAACCAATCATATAGCAGGTGGCAAACCAAGCACGTGCCACACCCGTCTATCAGCCACCAACTCCACCTCTCTCTCTCCGTCACATAACTTTCTTCTCACAACAACAACCTCACCCTCATCTTCAACAAACAAACAAAATCCGCCAAAATGCCCCGCGCCGAAGCCGGCTCAACAAAAGCAATCAGCAACAAAATAAAATCCAAAGGGCTAACAAGGCTACGATGGTACTGCCAGCCCTGCGAAAAGGCCTGCCGCGACGAAAACGGCTTCAAATGCCACGTCCAGAGCGAATCGCACGTTCGACAGATGCTGTTGATTGGCGAGAATTCCAAAGCTGCTATTGATAAATACTCAGCCGAATTTCAGCGCGAGTTTGTGGAGTTATTGCGCACGACGCATGGCGAGAAAAAGGTGCATGTGAATCATTTTTATCAGCAGGTTATCAGCAATAAGAGTCATACGCATATGAATGCGACGAAATGGAGTAGTCTCACGCAGTTTGCGGCTCATTTGGGGAGGGAGGGAATTGCGAGGGTTGAGGAGACGGAGAAGGGGCTTTTTATTTCGTGGATTGATAATCGCCCCGAAACGTTGAAGAGGAGGGAAGCGGTGTTGAGGAAGGAGAGGCAGGATAAGGGTGATGAGGAGAGGGAGCAGAGGTTGATTAGGGAGCAGGTTGAGAGAGCTAGAAAGGCGGAGTTGGCGAAGGCTGCTGCTGCTGATAAGAGTGAGGGTGGTAGTGGGGAGGAATCAGAGGAGAAGGGGATATTAGAGAGGAAAGAAGGTGAAAAGGTCAAGCTTAGTTTTGGCGCGAAACCTGCACCTCAATCAACTCCAGTTGATGAAAAGACCGAAGAAAAGTCCGAAGAAGCAGCACCCGCAAAACCATCAATATCTTTCTCATCGTCCACCACCAAACCGAAAAATATATTCGCCACAAAACCGTCCGCAGTCAAACCATCGAATGCATTCGCAACCGTCAAGAAATCGGCTTTCGTCCCGCAACAGCAGAAAGTCTCGCAGCAGGAAATGATTATGAGACGGGAAATGGAGGCGATGGAGCAGAAGAAGCGGAAATTCACGGGCAGTGTGGCGGGAGGGAATGTGTTTGACTCTGGGAAGAAGCAGAGGGTTTCTTGAGCCGGTTACCTTTCAAGATTTGCGGAAATATTTTAAAAGGAGCATGGACTTGGCTTAGACTATGTTCAACCCACGCGGAACGCCGAGGCTGGTCAACTAGACACCAGAGCTTGAGTATGTTGGTATCTCCAGTCTGGACTCTGGAGAACTTGACTCCTCGCAACAAATGACGAAGACGAGTCAACCAGTCTCTGAACTCTGTCTCGCTCGGAGTACAGGGTTAGAGGGGATATACATTGGATGGTCTACGCTATCATTCATCCTCTTACCTACTAAGATACTCGCGATAGACTAAATAGAATCAAAGTCAATCTTTAGGTATAATCCAAAAATATCAAATATATCATAACAGAAATAAGATAGGAAATCAGTCTGGTCGACAAAGTAATCAAATTAAATCAAAAAGAGTAGTGAAACATGGAACAAACCTGTTGTAGTCCGTCTGTCAAAAATCAGAAAGAAAAAAAAGAGAAGGATAAAGAATGTATCAAGATCAAAGTCGAGAAATTGGGTGAATGGTTGATTACTCGACGTATGCCTCCAGTCGTTCCATTAGTTCATGAACGGTGACTTCATGATGGTCGTGGTGGTCGTGGTCCTGGTCACGACCCTCCTCCTTGATCTCAGGGAGATCAGCATCAGAGTGATCATGGCCATGCTTGTGAGGCGGAAGCAGAATGGACGACACCAAATGAATCACACCCTCCTTGACGGGGACATTAGGCACCGAAACGGGCGTGTGCTTGTTAACCGTTATCAGGGTCAGACGATGAAAGTTGCGGATGTCGATGGCGATGGGTGTGTGGTTGAGGTATGTTGGGAGGTCGAGCTACAGTATTCATTAGCATTATCGTGAGATAAAAGGGGATGAAAAGGGATATACATGTTTCTTAGCAACGAGACTTCCTTCCTCGCCATCGTCAGACTGGGATTTATAATACGCATCTGTGAAAACGATATGACCAGGCACGAGGTGATACTTCAACAACGCCTTGAGATACTTTTGACCCGCGGCACTGAACAGGAACGCATTAACTGTAGCCGGCAACTTTGCGAATGCCTGGTTCGTAGGTGCAAAGAAAGTACCGCCAATCTTTGCGGTTGAAGGGTCGAGTTTGTCAATCAACCCGGTCTTGATGAGTGCCAGGTCCAATGTGCTGAAGAGTGAAGGGGCAAACTCGATGGCGGTTTTGGCGGAGAGGGCGGGGATGAGGAGTTTGTCGATTGCGTGGATTATGCCGTTTGTAGCGTGCTATTTCGTCAGCCTAGTTGCATCTATAAATTTCGAGGGAAAGAAAGACGTACGATGTCAGGACGGATGACGTGCGAGTGAAAGTTCAACGTCAATCCTTTCCGGGTCAACGAAGTGCTGATACGCTGCGGGAACTTCTTCTCAGTCTCCTCGTGTCTTAGAGTCGGCACGGTCTGGACGTCGAAAAAGTCGTGGAGAGTAAAAACTTCAGGCGAGATGTGATATTCAAGCCAGTGCAAGATGGCTTCCTTGCTGATGTTGTGGTGCGGGTGGTGTATACCCTCGAATGCAGCGTCGATAGGCACAAAGACGGTGTAGTTGGTGGCGGAGGTTGAGTTGAGGTATTTCACGACTTCGTCGTATTGGTTGATGATGCGCGTGAAGATGCGGGTGTGTTTGCTCTGGGAGATTTGTTCGTAGATGGTGCTGGTGGGTGAGTCGTGGTGATGACCATGGTGAGGGTCATGGGGAGGACCATGAGGAGGATGTCCATGGGGAGGAGGGCCATAGGGAGGTGCACCATCTTCGAATTTTGGGGCTGGGAAGCCGAGCATGTGCTTCAATTTACGAATGGCCTTGGAGAAGAAGCCATGACGCTGGCCATGGCGGTGATAAAAGCATGCCGGGATGTCGAACTCATCGACTTCATGGTCTGCATATTCACTCTTGTGGTGCTTCTTTCCATCGAAGTGTTTGCCATCATCACCATGTTTCTTTCCATGCTTCTTCTTATCCTTCTTCTTCTCATTCTTCTCTTCCTTCATCATCTCCTTCTCCCATCCAAAAGAAAAAGACTCACCCGACCTCCCCAACCACTCCAAATCAATCTCCTCAAAATGCTGCACACTCCGCTCCAACCCCTCCACAAATGCAGCAACACCATGCCACTTCAGCTTCAAGCCATCTTTTCCAGCCGATCCGACCAAATATCCACCTTTCTCGTCTTCGTTGTCGTGATGATCATGGCCGAGTCTTTCTTTCGGTTGTTCAGGCTGGACTATTTCCTCCGCAGAGGGCGCAATACCGCCAGTAGTAGTGATAGCATCCTTCGACAACGCCGCGAGAAGCTGCTGATCGTTCCCGGGAATCACAAACGCAGCTGCCAATGAGGCTGCAGAAAGGAAAACCGCCGTCTTCATCTTATCGTTTGTTTCTCTTCCTCTATCCAAACAACAACCGTCCGTTATGGATGAATACAGATGAAGAAGGGAAAACCAGAATAAATCCACTCAACCAAGTCTTGTCCCAAGACTAGATTAACTCCGTAGACGAACGGGATATACGTAATCAACCTTCCCTCGAATCCCGGCCAATGACAGCACCGTTCATGTAGGTCAGTGAATGAAATCTAGGCAGAAAAGTTTCCGAATCCCACTTCCCTCCAGACTCAGAGTCCTGTCAGTGGCTGAAGCCTCCACGGAGACTGGCAGAGTTGATGCAGATGGCAACTCCAAAGGCAGGGGTGCTTACGCGTTCAGCGGCGTACACTTAGCCCTAAACAGACAGTCGTAGTGGAGCGGTGAATTGCATGCGTTGATTGAGCAGATGTGATCGGATTGGGGTTTTTTGGATCGGTAGGGTTTTGACTCTTCGGATACCTACATAGTAGGTAGAAAAACAGAGGAGGAAGAGGGAGGAAGGCGTGGTGATGGAATGGGTGAGGTCATGGAGATGGCATGAGGTGGTTGTCGATTGACCAATCGGAGGGCGGGGATTGTATACTTCTTATGGCAGTCTGTTTACATACTTTCACAAGTACATCCATGGATACTATAGACAGTCTATTCAATTATTTATGTAGCTTTTCGTATATACCTCTAACCAGGACCACAGCCCAATCAAGCATTCTCACTATCCTCAGCAGCTCTTTCAAGAGCCCTCGCCTTCCTCCGATTCTCCCTCTCCATCCCGCCAAAAGTAACCAAAATACCCAAATCATACACAATCTTCAAACAACCCGCCAACACAAACGAAACCCACAACTTCCCGCCAGAGGACAACACCCCCGTCAACAACGGCGCCAAACTCGACGCCGTAGTCTTGACAACATTAATCGTACCCATAATTGCTGTCCGCTGCTCGGCGGGTAAGGCTTCCGCCAAAAACGCTGCCCTCGGCGCAACGTCCATGTTTTGTGTACAGGCTCGGCCGATTAGTAAGGCCATTGCGAGGGGGAGGGAGTTTGGGATGGACATTGTAGCTAGAAAAATGCAAGACGGCAAATGCGTGAAGACCATGGTGCGTACGTTGCCGAATCGTTTTGCGATGCTGGAGGCGAGGAGCATGGAGGTTGCTTGGATAATGCTGGTGATGCTAAACAAGGAGCCGAGTTCGCCGTCCGACATGCCGAATTTGCGGCGGAAGTAGTACGTTATCCATGATCTGCAAGAGTCAGTAAGGTGAAACATGGAAAGGGTTGGAGGAAGACGTACAAGGAAGCGAGTGAGGAGCCGAATGAGTCCAGGCCGAAAAGGAGTAAGAGACTGGTCACTAGGCCGACGAGCTCGGCTTGAACGCCAGGTAGGAAGAACAGCTTCCTCTGCTTCGGCTTGACAACCTCCTGCTGAGCATTGGACTCCAACAACGGATCCGTCTCACTCGATCCATTGCCATTGCCATTGCCATTGGTCGTGGTATCCTTTGTCGTCTTCTTCTCAACCTCAACACTCTTACTCAACCCCATCGTAAGCACAAACTTAACCGCCCCAACACCCGCATACATGACAAACACAACGCGACACGCAGGCACAAACTCCCATTTTTGGGCATCTTGCAATACCGACATTACCCATCCGCACACCATCATGCCCAGCGCCGTGCCCGCAGTGCCGATCAGCGAGTACCAAGCATAGATATCGCTCATGTGCTCTTTGGCCGTGAGATGGGCTATAGTCGATTCTTCGACGGCGCGGAAGGGGCCTATTTCGTTTCCTCTACTCATCATTAGCAATCAATATACATACGACCAGAGGGGACTTGGGATGGAAGGGGAGTACCCAGGACTAATAACCCCCAAAACCGCCGCGGCAAGCAACACCCAAAAATTTCCAGATAACGCAAACACAACACCACTCCCACACATCAACGCCGACCCCAGTAACAATACCGCTTTTCGTCCCAACCGATCCGCGAACAGCGTCAGAAAGAAGCTGATAACAACATCGCCCACCAGCGTCAGGGTCATGAACAATCCGATTCGATCATCGGATATCCCCAGCGCTGACAAGAATGAAGCGAGGATGAGTGTTGAGCCGCCATAGGCGAAAAGCCGGACGAAACGTTGGGAGCAGAGAAGTTTTGTGTCCAGGGGGGAGGTGTATAGTGATACGAGGCCTAGTTCGTGGAGGATTGGTTGCAGCATTTTGTTTGACTCCAGACAGCGGTGGCTGTCGATTATTTATTCTCTTAATTTTTTGAGGAAAATGTAGGAATTGGTCTAGGTGGATATCTATCAGGTTTATATTGTTGAAAAGTCGGTGTTCGTACCGGGAAAAGTTTTGATATGGCCGGTGAAGTCGGGTTGGACTGCCCAATCGGTAAGCGTAGATCATGTAAATCCGACGCCTTGCAAATGATATCGCGATCTTCGCTGTGATGAGCCACGATGTGGTGGAACATGTACTCATATAGGCGGAGTTTCTATTTATTAATATCTATGTATACTACTTAGGTAGTCTAAATCAATCTGTGTTCAGATATGCTGCTCAATTATCGTGATTGTTGCGAGTATCTACTGAGTCTCAGCACGTACGAACATGAGATAAAATCGTATCATATATCCTAAACCAAACATAACTTCAAATACGCTATAACATGTCATCATAACCAGCCCAAGAAAACTCCGAGAATGAAATATCAACCAGACAAAAGCACGCAGAAACACAACAGACAATCAACCCGTAGCCCTGAGAGCCCTCAACCTCGCACCCAACGCATCCTCCACCTCCGCATCCACAGCCTTACCCGCCGGTGCACGCTCCTTGACATCTTCTTTCGGCGCAGCAGCACCCTCCGCCTCAAGCGCATTCCTCAAATCCACACCCGCATCATCCGCCAACTGCTCCATCATTTTATCCACCTCTGACTCCCCCTCAGCACCATACTCCTGCTGCGACACTCCCTGCGCCACATCCGAAATCGCATTCGACGCAATCTTGAAATCCTCCGATCGAGCCAGGAAATTATTCGCATGCGCCAGTAAATGCTCCAAATTCACACTCTTACTCGCCGCATCTAACCCCCTCGATGCGAGGGCCAACGTCCGGGACGTGTCGCGCGTCGACTGCGCAGCTTTAAGTTCATTGATGATGACATCCGCCCTCGCAGCCTCCGCTTTGAGGTTTACCTGCCTCTTCTTCTCGCGCACGGCGGAGCCAGCGTGGATGCGCGCGATTTGGAATTCGTGGTTTTTCATGGCTTTGTCGGCTTTGGCCTTTTCGGATTTGTAGGTTGCTTCCGCCCTCAGGGCTTCTTTTTTGAGGCGGTTGGAATGGAGCTATGTCCGTCACACCAGGATCAGTACGGTGAAAGCAAGAGGGAGGGAGAAGATGGGAAAGGGAGAGAGGGTACCTTGACATTTGTGCGGGCTTCAAAGATGGGGTCTCGGACTGGCATTTTGAGTATTTGTATAGACAGAGTAGATAGAGATGTTGTGGAGGTGGTATATCAGGTTGACAGGTTGATGTCAAGTGTAGGTGAAGGATGGCGGGGACGGCGGACGGCGGGTCGGCGGCGAACTACTAGGCGGCTTATCTTGCTGCCTCTACTATATACTAACCACCCAGTCAGCCAGGCTTACCAGGTATGCACTACCCCTACGAAATTTGAATTACAGAATACAGAATGGAAAAAATGAATCAATAATAGATTACACTAAGCTCTAGGCTTCTGAACATTCCCATAGTAACTTGTAACTCCTAAACTCCGCATGCTGGTTCGTTTCATTTTGCGCGATCGCGCCCTCTGTTCCTTGCTCTTGACTTTCCCTCGGTTAGATTGAATCGAATCAATAGCCCAGGCCATCGTCAACAACGACTCCCACCTCGGCGTCGTCTCAACGACACCATCAACTCCCGAATCAGTCTTCCGAGTTGCTTCAACCGCTAGCTGCAATGCTTTGCCCGTCGCATCGCGAAGTGGACGCGCCAAGGCTGGGCTGCATGCCAGAAGTCGAGTAAGCACTCTCATCCGAAAGACCGATCGATGAGTCGACGAGGCCATCGAGGCCGACGACAGGGTCGGGGTCGAAATCAACCAATGAATCAAAGGCAAATGCCGATACGTCTCCTCCGTCGAGAAGGTCAAAGGGGAGCCCGCTTTCATGGAGTTCAGAATCTGGCTCAGAGGGAGAATCACTGTTGAATAGGCGGCGGAAGTCATCATCAGAAAGAGGAGCTGTAGTAGTACCGTTTGCTGAAGAGGGTTCCAAGTCGACGAATAGTGGGTTTCCCGCGGAAGATCCTTCGAATCCTTCGACTGACACTGCAGGTCGCACAACACCGCTGCAGGATGTTGTGTCATGTCGGCGGATTCAGCCAGATCTTCCAGCTTGAGGCTTGGGGAGTAGTCGGAGATGGATGGAGTAGGGAATGGGATCTTGTCTATGGAAAAGTCTTCACCCTCGCGTTTGAATAATGTAGGAGTAAGTGTGGGAGAGGCGGTGTCGATCACAGTCATCGGGGTTGTGCCGCGGGAACCACGGATCTCAGCGGAGAGTTGCGCGACTTGGCGATTCAGGCGGTTGTTTTCCGCCTCCATCTGCGCGAGTCGCTGCAACAAGAACTGATTCTGTTGCTCCATTTTTTGTTTCTCGCCTTCCAGTTTTTCGACCTCGAGGCGTTTTCGTTCGCGGGAGGTTTGTGCCGCGGCTCTGTTTCGGAGGACGCGCTCGATGCGACGTTGTTCTTTTTCGTCTTCAGTTTTTGCTCGTTTTCTACTGCAGTCAGCACGTGGTATTCATACACTTCTTGGAGAGTTGGGGAGAGGCATACCTTGGAGGAAGGTTGGTCTTTGGGGTAGGCAGTTCCTGGCCCCAGGATTTTCTCTTCTTGACCGGCTTCTTTTCTTCGGTCGGGGTCTCTTCCACCTTGATCTCAGCCGGTGACGACACATCGAGGGATGTGTCGGCCGGCGAGATGGTGAGCTGAGGGACATCCATGGGAGTGTTGTCCCGCAGCATGTCCATCGGCGACATCAGATTTTCCATGTTGTCTGTTTGTTATGATAATAGCGTTGTAGTGTAGTCGTCCAGAGCAGTCATAGAAATCACTGGTTGGTGTGTGAGAGGAAACGAAGGTCACAGTGTCGTTGGGTTGTCCAAGTGAATCCAGAGCAGCTCCGGTGACGTCGAGACGAAAGGCCAGGTGTTCTTGTCAGAGAGGAAGGTATCATACAAGCGGGCGAGGGCGAGCCTGACCGCAGACACTCGGCGAGGGCAGGCAGCCACGCTTATAAGGACACCGTGGCCTGTCGCCAGTCACGTGATGGCGGTCTCCCGCCGGGCAGTGCAGCCAATCAGCACGCGCTCTGGCGGGTGTGTCGCATTGCTGTGGAGTCGGCGGAGTCAGACGAGTGTGGCGTCTATTGCCATTCCCCACGTCTGTCTCATTCATCCCTTCTTGCAGTTGTGTCCCCCTTGAAGGCATCGGATTGTCGGCTTTCTGCCCCTTGTTCGACTCTCGAAACTACGTTCCTTTACCTCCGCCATTAAACCCAATCTTCAGTCTATTTCCCTGAAATATCGCATCGCGGAGGAATATCGCTGATTCCAGCTGCACTCTGCGTAGTATGTACGTACATAGTGACCAACAGCTGACTCAGGCCCCACGCCCTTCTTGCCTTATTCCACTGTGCAATGTCCATCCTATGGAGTACGTTTCAACAGCGTTACATGTCGACTCTCACAGACCATAATTTGCGCCCTTTGGAAGGTTGATCTGGCCCCTGGAGTTACGACTCTAACTCAAGTGAGTCAAGTCTAGATGCAGGAGTCAGGAGTGTCGTACGAGACTACGTATGCCTGCACTCCGTTAGTCAATAATCATCCGTGCAACGTTGGAGGGCTTAGTTAGAGTTGGGTTACCCCTCAAAATCAATGAGTTTATCCGCTGTTGAAGTTAGTGCTCGTTTCAAGTGTTCAACGAGAACTACGCACGCACGGTAATTAAGTGTTTCTAGAAAAAATAGATGTTGGCTGCTAGAGTGTGCTAAGGATAGTGTAGGGTCAGCGTTGGTGACTTGCATTGACTAGCGGAGAATATAATCCCACCATTCGCTGCAGCGAGTCATCCATAGTCTCTGCCGGCGAGTAACTGGATAACTCGAGTGACAATTAGAACCACCAACACACATTCATGTAGTCATGGTAGGATTGCTGACTCTTAAAATAATGATATTCATGAATCGAACTGCAAAGGAAAGAAAAGCTAACAAATTACAACCAACGCCGACAACCAACCAACATAACATAACTTCCGGCCTTAACTAGAAGCGTTTTGATCAACAAAGAAAACTCGTCAATATCTCTGAATATGTCTATGCATCATGTATAGTTGGAGGAAAAGATTACATCTCGACGTCCATGGTATCGTCGCCCGCAGCCGCGGCAGCAGCAGATTCCTCACTGGGAACAACCACGCCTCTTCCTCGTCCTGCGAGAAGTTCGCGTCGAACCTCGGGTCCAATCTCCTTGTGGCCGCGCACGAGCAACAAATCTAGTAGAGCCTCACGCTGATCTTCCGTGATATCGTTTCTGTATCGCTGCGCAAAGACGAGGAGGGACTGGTGCCACAGGACGGGCAGTTTGTAATTCATCGCTGCGGCTGCTGATTGACGGTTTCCGTCGATCATCATGCTATCTTCGGCGTTGTCCATGGCGCGGAAACGGAGGAAGTGGAAGACGAGTGCGTCAATGACTTTGTACGGTAAGGCGTATTTCTTTTCGAGGAACACGCGGATGAACATGTTTGTTGCGCCTGTGCCTTCGGATGAGAGTGATGCGGATGTTTGCTCTGCTGCGATTTCGCATAATCGTAACAATGCTGCGGCAGAGTGCAGAACCGGTATGGATACACGGGAGATAACTGACGAAACAATGTGCGCTTCTCGTAGTGTGCATGTCCCTGTAGCGATGAGAGGGAATAGTAAACCCTTGAAGAAACAGGCCGGTTTGTAGAGAGCCTTCTTCAATGCATTGTAAACGTGCACGTTGAGTTTCTTGGTTTCGTGAATCTCATCGCGCACCCGTTCGAGGAGCACCATGTTGATGAATTGTTGCGCAATAGCTGGTTTTGAAGAAATGAATATCCTTGTTCCGGCGTAGACTGCGTTTGGTGTCCATGTGTCCGGTCGAGTAATATCGAGTAGTGTAGGCCATTGGGGTAACGTAGGTAGAATTTTGAATGGTTTGGGGAGAGGTCCTGACTTATACCGAGAAAGAATCATACCGACTCTGTCCACAATTAGCATTGATTCACCAGCAGCAAACGAGATGCATACTTTTCATATACTTCCAATGCTTTCGCGGGTATCTGTACAGCATCCTCCGGCGCACCACCTCCTTTGATTACCTGACCATCACCAGACTGATTCGCTTCATACGCCGCAATTTTTTGCAAAATCAAATCTGCAAGATTCACTCCCGAGCCTTCCTCGCCTTCTTCGCTCGGATCGAAAATGGGATCTTGGTCGCCGGCGGGAATGAATTTATTAAACACGTCCAAATCAGTCGGGTCGACCTCCTACAATCTGTCAGTCTCTTCCCACTATACGCAGAGGTTAAAGGATATAGACATACCCCCCTGTCAAGATCCTCATCCTCCCAATCCCCTTCCTCAAACTTTTCCTCGTCGTCCGAAATATACTCATTCTCGTCACCAAACCTCGTCGAAAAATCAAACGCCTTATTATGTTGCTGGCCCGCGCCCGCCTCGTCCAGAATTTTCTGTTGCTCCGCAGCCTCCTCTTCGGCGAGATCTTGACCAATTTGTAGAATCTTGCGCGAGGCCTTGGCGTCTATGAATCCTTCTTTTCTGTTCTCTGCGTCGTCGTCACCATTGGCGGACTTGTGTGAGCGTTTCTTGCCAGGTTTTGTGCTCGTTCGGACCTGGTTGGTGGAGAGGATGTCGTCGGCGAGGGGGTTGTGTCTGCGCCCGGTGGAGCGGGAGGGGGTTGTTGCTTTGGGCATTGTGCTTTTCTTTTCTGCAATTCGTAATTATTTTCGGGTTTGTGTCTACCTGCCCATGTCGTGTTCAGTGTGTTGAATAGTTGTGGTGGTGGTGATTCTGAGAATTATTTTTTCTGCCGTGGCGGTCTGGTCTGTGCGATACGCTGATAAGATCGAGCTTATCAGGTCCCCGCTAATTTATGTCGACCAACAACGTCGACTCAACCACCACGAAGAATATACAGCTATGGACAAGAAAATCTTCTTCAAAGAAATGATACTGAACAGCAGCATTATCTGCCATCAAACATGACTCTCCCGTTGAATTCCACCAAAATGCTGATGACTGACGCTTCGTCCCATAGCCCCTAAGCTCGCATGCGAAACACATTGGTGTGCGCCCATTTGACTCGCCAGAGGTAATAGTTGAACTGATGAGAGATGTCTGCCACTTTTCGAAACGAGATCAGTTTTCTTCAATATGCTTTTTATCACTGGCAAGGAACTTGGCCATCGAGACAGCCATCTGGAAAGTAGGTAGCTACATTCACCTTTCGCCTTTCTCTCTTATCTTCTTTTGCGACGGCCACTGGCCGTAACCCTAAAAATCCATTTGACTGATTCGCTATCATTTCGTGCATCATAGTCAAACCGCACAAGGATAGATTTAAGAAGTTCCTCGGCAACTTTACAAAACATGCGAAAGACAAGGAAATCAGACGATTTGGTATTGACCACAAGTTTCGATGGGATGATGTTCAGGCAGAAGCTAATACAGCAATAAAGGCATATACAACACTGGTCACTTTTCGATCACAACCAGTTCGTTACTTGAGCCGTTCATTCACTCAAAGCGCATCAACTCTTGAAGCATTCCTGGATTTTGTACCTGATGGGGAATTCGCCTTCATCATATGTGGTGCATTGACTCTTGTGTCTAATCTAATACAATTTTGATCCCAAGGTATTAGTGACACTTGGCAAATAACCATTGAAAAGTAGGCTGCGAAGAGAACGGCAAACCTAAGACAAAGAATATTAGGCTGCTTGGATAACCTTTCGAAGGTAGTCGCTCAGGCAAGGATTTATCGCACGCTCTATAACGACGATCCAGACCTATGGCAAGCAGCTGAGACCCTCTATCTTGGTATCTTAGATGAGATAGAGGCCGTGTTGAATTGGATGGATGAGTCAGCCTTTAGTATGATTCATCCACTTCTGATGACGCCCGGGATTAGATATGATTGATACTTTTAAAACGCAGAGAAAACTGTAAAGTCACTCTTCTTGCAGGATTCATACGGGGAAACCATTGAAGATCAAACCATCAAAGCCGCTATCGAAGACTCCGCAAACGAGTTCCGTCAATTTGCTGAGATCTGCCTGCATAAATCGATCCGGATGCAGTGCGAAATATTTGTAAGGTTTCGAGACAGTGTAGTTAACCTTCTGGCTGGTCAAGAGCAATATTTCGCATGGAACCTCGGTAGGTCTCTCAAACTGTTTCTTGAGAACTTATAGTACTCGCCAAGTTTACTAACAATCTTCTGCCATAGCGACGCCACATGCTCAGATTATGATCCAACATCCCCCTCTTACTGATGTAGCTAGCCTACGGAGGGCCATAGCTGACGATCCTAATCTTCTTTTAAAGGATATCAACGAGGCTGTATCCAATGCCCAGCGAATATCTTCAGAGTTTTCTCTAGGTCGCGCCATGACGTTAGTGGAATATCCCCAATTCAAAGACTTGTTTCAATCCAACGCCTCGAATATTCTGCTAGTCAATGGGCATATGCAGCTAAATCATGAACACGAGACTACTTCACCCCTGACAGTCGTATCCTGGGTTTTGCATGGAATGTTGGCCGCGAATGATAACGCTCTACCCCTTTTCCATCTATGTGGTCAGCACATACATCCCGGAGATCCGTACTGCGGGTTGGCAGGCACACTTCGCTGTTTGAACTCACAGTTACTGTCTGCAAACCCTGAAAGTGTCAATACGGTTTTCTTGGACGACAACTTCATGCGCAATCTCGAGTCAAGAGATATCAATACTCTGTGTCAGTTGCTGCTTATTTTGGTGCCCAGATCATCAAAAAAGGCCGTATTTATCCTGATCGACGGGTTTACTATTGCCGAGGGAAGTACATCGCAGGCAAATATCAGCCTTCTATTCCAGTTTCTAGGGGGTCTTGGTCAATCAACTTAACTCGAATAGGCAGCAGAATCTGCCAGGTCTCGTAGTGAAGGTTCTGATAACAACAGCAAGTGCCAGCGTTTATTTGGCTCCGTTGCTGTATGGGTGGAGAGACGCATGTGTTCTAGATCTCCCGCAAACTGGTCCCGTTGGAGGATATGGTATGAATATGTTCCTGGACTTTTCTGGTTACATATAGATACCCAGGTACACAATTGAAGTAGGGTTAAAGACTATTTCAGTCATCTGTCTGGCATCCGAGTTCTTCTATATATCATTAGGTAGTCAGTATACTTAACTCATACCGCCAAGTTATTTCACAATCATATAATTGTACCCAGTAGTCAGCTCCGCGTTGATACAACTCACTTTCTACTACATAATTTCCTCTTTGGGAGCTTCATGTCCCAAAATGGAAGGATGAGCCTTTTCGGGACTAGCCTGCCTACACCTCACCGCCTTGTTCTGTCAAGAAATATTCTGCCGGCAGTTTGACCATCAATAAGATCACCGCCAGCCGCCGGAGATGCTCTTCATTCCAGAAGTTCAAGCCTGGGAAGTCGCGATTAGACATTTATCTCATTTGCGCACTTGGCACGACCATTTTCGCGTAAATTACGTTCGCAAAATTTTGATTGATTATACCGAAAACCTCTACCACGAACTAGTCTCAGTAGCGAGGGCTCGCGACGCATTTCTTGTTCCGAAGCCTCGCCCCAGAGGAGCTTACTGCTTGAGGACGTTTATACTTCATGCCTGGAGCTGACTAGAAGCTACAAGAACGTCATTGAAAATATACGCAGATGCTATCTCTCACCATAGCGAAGCTTTTACTATAAAGATTGGCTTCATTCGCGACCACGCCTATCAACCCCGACGTACTCACCAGCTATGGCGTCCACCCAGCATGGCATCGGCTCCTCAGCTGCCTCGTCAGGAATCAATTCCCCAGCTCCAAGCGTCCCAACCATGGCCGATGCACAAACAGCCAAAGCTTCACCCGCACCCAGCGTACCTACCACAACAGGCGAACAACGATCCAAAAGAAACAAACGAGACAGTCGCAAAAAGCGTGAAGCCAAGGGGCTGGACACAGATGTTGCTGCACCGCCTCCTCGAAAAAAGGCAGCTCTCGCGGCGGCAGCTTCGGGCAGACCGTCTAACCTACTGTCTATGCTTAGGCCGGCGTTGCTTGCTGAACCTCGAACGTCGGATTTATACCCACCGCAACCGAGACAGATGAATTTCATGTGCAGAAAGTCGTCGAATGTGATAGGGCAGAGCTGGGATTTTTACGAGGTGGTTGATAAACTTACCAACAAGAATGGGTTCCGATATAGCTATGCGATTTCCGATCCGAAGTTTACGAATATAAAATATAGACAGACCGATGTGGCGCCCTATCATGCTCGTTTCAGTTTTGAGGATTCACCCTCGGCGATTGCGTTTACGAAAGATGGCCTGGCAGTTACGACGACAGATGCATGGCATTCTGCGCGAGCGAATGTTTGCGCGCGAGAAGGCGCATATTACTACGAAGCGAAAGTGATTAGTGGTATCATCAGGGACCCCCAACCTACGGCGACTGAGGGAAATACTTCTTCCACCGCGTCTTCAAGAGGCCACGTCCGGCTTGGATTTGCGCGACGGGAGGCAGAACTAGACGTCAACGTCGGCGTTGACTGTTATGGATACGGCATACGCGATGTGAACGGGGAGGTCATCAATCGCATGCGCTGTGAGCACTTCTTTGACAAAGGAGAGAATATCGCTGAGGGAGATGTTATCGGTTTACTCATCACACTACCTCCTTTATCTGTCCACAAAAAAGTCGTCGAGGGAACATATGACCCATCGTCTGACAAACAATTCACCAAATCTCCCACAGTCACAAACTTCATCCGAGACCGAGTACCTTTCCACCTCAAATCGGATTTCTGCTGGCAACAATCCAATATATACCCATCCAAACAACTCCGCGACTATGCGTTTAACTTGAAAGAAACACCTACATTCGGACCTCCATCCCCATTCAACAGCGAAGACCCATCACTCCGCACTTTACCCGGTTCGAGTATTACCATATTCAAAAACGGCGTGAAAATGGGTACACCATTCAAAGAACTCTTTGCCTTCTTACCGCCCGCTAGCCGACTCACCAACGGCACCAATAATTTGGGGATAGGCGAGCGAGAGAATGCAGATGACGGGATGATTGGCTATTTCCCTACAGTTAGCTGTTATGGTGGCGGCGCTGTGGAATGCAGATTCGAGCCTCCGTGGTGGTTTGGTCCTCCGCCTGTTGTGGGAGCAGACGATATAAAAGACGAAACAAGTGAAGATCAGAAGACTCAGGAGCAGACGACTGTTGTGAAACCCTTTGGCGAGCGTTTCAATGATCAGATTGTCGAAGATATCGTGGCCGATCTGATTGACGAAATCGAAGCAATGATGTTATGGGGTGGTGAAACTACAGACGCTGATAGTACTGCAAGTGCCGCGAACAACACCAGCACCACGAAACAGTCCGCTAAAAGCACTCGTCCTAGCCCTGGAAATACGTCTGCAAATGCTACTGCTCCGACAGTGATCAGCACCGAATTCATTAATGGCTCCTCATCAACAGTCATGCCTGCAACCGGCCAACAAACCGTGGACGTTGTGCAGCAGGGTGTTGGCGCTGTGTATCAAGCAGCCATGTCGGCCACTGATGCGCCGCCTACTGTTACAGTGAATGTAGACACGCAGGGTACTGATACAAATGGGAATGGGGATCATCTCATGTCTGGTCTGGAGTCGGCGGCTGCGCTTGGACGGCATGATGAGGATGTTGAGATGAGTTAGATAACATATCCTTAGAAATCTTAAATAAAATCTTCTGTGAGGAGACACTGAACGATAAAGTTTTACTTAGATTGATGGATAAATCTATGGTATCTCAAATCAACGTACTCGTACATCTTCAATCGTACACACTAGCCTTTGACAGTAGAAGGACTATTTAGAACTCTCGTCCACTCCCTCTAGCAACTCCGCAACTCTCAAGACAAGGTCATCATCACCATACTGCCCAATGATCTGAATTCCGACTTTATTGAATCCTAAGCTCCCATCTTCCTGTGCCTCACCAGGAGGAGTAACAGAAACAGGCACCGACACAGCCGGCAACCCGGCCAAACTCGCCGGCACAGTACACACATCCGTAACATACGAATGCAACGGCGCCGACACAGCCGCATCCTCATCCCCCGTAACAGACGCCAAACTCGGCGGTAGCGAGGCCGTAGTCGGTCCTACAATGACATCTACTTTCGTCTCTGTCGATGACGTTGATGATGAGTGATTCTCGACCTGGGCGTCATCGCCAAGTGGATTCTTCAATGCGAAGACATAATCAAAATCATTTTGCACTAGGCGTCGCACTCGTTGCGCTTGGATGAAGTAATTATCCATTGCGTCGGCGCTGAGACTGAATGACCCTAGCAGTATACGTCGACGGACTTCGTCGCCGAACCCTTCGCCGCGGGTGTGCGCGTATAAATAGTCGGTTGAGCCTTCTTCGCTGCTTTTATCAGGGCCTTCTGCGCGGGTGCCGTATCTAACGCCGTCGTATTTGGCGAGGTTGGAAGATGCTTCTGCCGGTGCGAGGATGTAGTATGCTGATAAGGCGTGTTTGGTGGACGGGAGGGATATTGGGTGCAAGCTGTGGCCTTGGGTTTCGAGGGTGTGGAGGGCGGAGAGCCAGGCTGAGCGGACGGGGGAGGTCATTTCGGTTAGATTGTATTCGATGGGGACGCCGATGCGGAGAGGGCGAGAGGATAGGCGGGTTGAGGAGTGGAGTTGTGATACGGCGTTGGATATTCGGGAGCGAGTAGCATTCGACAGGTTGGTGGGATCATGTGCATCGTGGTGGTTGAGAATATTAAAGACTTCGCGGACGGTTGATGTCTTTTTGGCGAGGATACCGACTGTATCTAATGAATTGGCGTATGCAATCACTCCCCAGCGGGATATAAGACCGTAAGATGGTTTGAATCCAACGATGCCTGTATACGCAGCAGGCAGTCTTACGGACCCTCCGGTATCCGTACCCAATGCACTATCGTATATCAGCATTATCCCTTAAACCGGATTTTTGGATCGAGACATACGCATAGCATTGATCAGTAGCAACCGCAACCGCACTCCCACCCGAACTCCCACCCGCAGAAAGCGACTTCTCCGATCCGTTGACAGTATCAAAATAATTCTTAACAGGCCCAAAATGAGAATTCGTCGAATGCGATCCCATCCCAAACTCATCCAAGTTTGTCTTCCCACCGATTATTGCGCCGGCGTTTTCCAGGGATTTGATTACCGTTGCATCGAACGGGCTGGAGAATTTCTCGAGCATGCGGGAGGCGCATGTTGTTGGGAGAGAGCGGGTGCAGATGTTGTCTTTGATGGCGATTAGGCGGCCGTCGAGGGGGGATTTGGAAGCTCCTATTATCAAAACAAATCAGCAATCTGCTGTAATTAGATAGGCTGTTTGAGAGCCGAATACCATTCTCCCTTCGAATATCCGCGTCCCGAATTCGATCCGCGTACGTTCCTAAGCTGTGGAGAGGAGTAATGAAAGCATTAAGCTCGGTAAAGAGCTTCTGATTAGCGATACATTTTTCAGCTTCGCGGAGCAGTGACATTGACGCTCTGCGAGTGCGACGGGCACACTCAATGAACTGTCAATGAAGATGTTGTTGTTGGTTGCTCGGATGAAGTCCGCGGCCCGCATTGTTTTCTTAAGGAATCCTTCCCGAGGTGCTAGCTCATAGCCTAAATAGTACGTCATTAAATCTTAACCTCTCCGCAGCTCTTCAACATTTTGAACTTCACCTTACTTACCATCAATGTCCCACTGATACACTTCTCGGGGGTCTACAGATTCAAAATGTTTACAACTAGAGCTCTAAGGCCCTCTGCGCTCAGCATCCGTCAAGCTACAAGCTCATATCGAGCCTCAATGGAAGCTGCCAGGGCTCCCTTCATCCGAACAAACAAACAAGGCGGATATCAAGCTGGAGTCGCAGCACAACGATTCGTATCTGCATATGGCTATACACAGGCAAAAGTGCTCGTATATCCCAAATATGGAGAACCAAAGGATGTCCTTCAGTAAGTCAAGCCTCCCATCATAGTGCGGATAAACCCATGGTTAGAGCTAATAGGAATAGACTACACAAACACTCCATCGGCCCCCCAAGCGGCTCACAAGTCAACCTGCGCCTGCTCGCCTGCCCGCTCAATCCAGCAGACATCAATCAAATGCAAGGCGTCTACCCGGCCAAACCCACCTTCACCAACATCCTAGGCACAGCGGAGCCGAGTGCCATCGGCGGCAACGAGGGGGCCTTCGAAGTGCTCTCCGCAGGACCCCAAGTCCAAAATCTCAAAAAGGGTGACTGGGTGATCATGAAACGCACTGGGCAGGGTACATGGCGCACACACGCGCAATTGGAGGAGGGTCAGTTGATCAAAGTCGATAAACAGGGATTGACACCCTTGCAGGTTGGAACAGTGAGCGTCAATCCCGTTACGGCGTATCGCATGATCAAGGATTTCTGTGATTGGGATTGGATGCGTAGTGGAGAGGAATGGTTAATCCAGAATGGAGCGAATAGCGGTGTTGGTCGTGCGGCTATACAGCTTGCGCGTTTATGGGGTATCAAGACTTTGAACGTCATTCGCCAGAGGGAAAATCCAGAGGAGACTGAAGCCCTCAAGAAGGATTTGCTGGATCTGGGCGCAACTGCTGTTGTGACGGAAGCAGAGTTGTTGTCAAAGGAGTTCAGGGGTATTGTGAAGCAACTCACGAACGATGGCAAACAGCCTATTCGTCTCGCGCTGAATTGTGTTGGTGGTGAGAACGCATCTGCCATGGCTAAAGTGCTGGCTCCAGACTCGCATTTGGTGACTTATGGCGCCATGTCCAGAAAACCCGTGGCCCTGCCGTCGGGACTACTGATTTTCAAGAATCTGGTCTTTGATGGGTTCTGGGTTAGTAAATGGGGAGACAAGAACTCGCAGGCAAAGGAGGCTACAATTCGGGATATCTTTGAGTTGACGCGGGCTGGCAAGTTCAAGGATATTCCCGTGCAGGAGGTCAAATGGACATATGACAAGGAGCCAAAGGAGCTTGTGGAGGCTGTTCAGGATACGCTGTCTGGGTTTAGGAGCGGGAAGACCATTTTTGTATACGAGGGTGATGATTGATTGATCTTCTATGAATGTATAATAATGTTTTTTACATATGTCGCCTATTCAACAGTTTGGCGAATGCAAGGATATTTGCTTGGGAAATAACCGATCACGAAGAAGTATCACACTTCCAGTTCTCCTTGATCCAGGCCTGAATCAGCTCGGTCATTGTTCCCTCCATATATACAGCCGAGTCCGCAGGAAGGTTTACAGGCAACCCCGAAAACTTTGCTGCCAGAGCGATGTATGGCTCGATAAAATCCACATAAACCAAGTCCACTAAAGCCGCTTCTTCAGAAGGATCAGGAGGTTGGATCAGCGTCTGGATAACGTTTGGCACGTGGTAGAAATCAATAGGAGAGTGCACCGTGTCGTCGCCATCGTCACCTGCGTCATCTATTGTAGTATAGCCCGGAAAAACTTGAGGATCTAGTTCCGAGATGACAGCTTGTTCATGTTGTTGGTTCATTAGTAAATGCTGTGTCGTTGGTTTAACCTTCTTATCAGAAGCTTGGTAGGCACACTGCTGTGGTGGAGCCATGGGACAATAACGACCGTGAGGTTCCAAACTTGACGCAGTCAGGATTTTAGATGCCCCGTTCAAAAGAGTTACTATCCGCTTTGCCGTGGACAATGGTACGTCCTTGATATAGTTGAAGCCACTCGTAAATGGTGACACGATGAATGTCGAGTCCTGGGTAAAAGGACCCTTGAAGATGTCGAACCTGATAGCTCCAGTGTTGACAATTACGAAAGCCGACTTTCCTTCTCGAGAAGGGTTTCGAATTGATTGGGGAAGGACTTCGGTTTCCAACCATGTGTAGATACTGTCATTGCCCGGGTATGGGGTACGATCTACCCAGAGATCTCTAGGCGCGCAGCCATGTACAAAGTCCAGATCAAGAGCATGTCTAGCCTGCTGTATCATTTCTGATACATTTCGACCATGATCTGTCGGAAAGCTTGTTTCATCGAGACCGGTATGATGGTAGTAAGAAAACAGGTTGTTATCGATATATCTTCTGCTGAAATTTGGTGTAGAGCTTTTCACGTCGTCAATCGACAGAAATCCTATCGTCTCCATAAATCGACCACTAGCGAGACCAGATGACTGCGCATCATATCTGGCATAGTCACGGATGTGAAAGTGGCCGCCGAAGAACTGTATAGTGATGTTCCCTCGCGCATTTCGGATTTCACTGTGAACTGCTTCGTATTCTTCAGACCGTACGGGGACGTGTCCCAAAACAATGAAGAGATCAACGTCTTCATCCCGAATGGCTTCCTGAAACCACGTCTCTTTGACCGTATCTTCAACCCGTTGAACTCTGGTGTTGTTATAGTTTCCAGTAAAATCAAACAAGAACCCAAAAGCCATGATACGATAGCCTTGGACCTTGGTTGTTAGTTTCCTGAACCTTGGACCTAAAGGGACCAAGTCACCCGATCTGGGGTCAATGATATCGATATTAGAAGCAATGTAGCTATCTCCGAAACTGGGCACTGTAGTGAGAAACTCTGCTTCTGAGGTGTTCTTTTTATAGAGTTCATGATTGCCGGAGGATAAAAGATCAATTTGTTGTTGTTTCAGAATCTCATAGAGATACTTTCCCTTCGGATCTGATGCATCGTAGAGACCGTTACCTTCAACGCGGTCTCCGGTATCGATGACCAGAAGATCTGAGCCTTGCGATTCAGCTATCTCCCGCATGCGTGATGCAAAGGAGATGTAGTCGCCCCAGTCAGCACTATATGACGGTCTTCCAGAGCATTCTTGTCAGTCAAGCTGGTTGCATTTGTAGGGGTCAATGCGGCTCACTCTTGTAGATGACCGGCCAGCCAGCCATGGGTGTCAGTTGTGTGCAAGAAGTTGAGCTTTCCCCATGTTATATCTCTAAGCTTTGCTGGTAAAGGGCTTGCAGATCCAGGCTGTGCAGCATGTACATTATGAGAAATAGCTAGAAGCGCGCCGAGCAGCAAGCTCTGTGCAATCATGTTGACCGCTGGCGGTTATCCGATAAGAGTTCAGTCGAGTGTATAGTGTAGAATTGTCATTCAGAGTCAGTAACGAAGAAGTCCGACTATAGGCTCTTCTAGGAATTGTCATGAATACAGAGAGAGGATGTTTATAAGAAGGAAAGAGTGATGTTGTGATCCAGACGAGCTCCGAAGGTACGCAGGTGTGAGTCATCTGATTGGCTGGCGGGCGAGGCAGATAGCCAGCTGATCGAGTCACCAGCTTCCTTCCATTTGACTACGTTCTATATGTATATGCCTATTGCTAGTTACTCAATCGTAGCTCGATGGAGGCTGTACGGTTCGGATGTATACGACAGGCGTAGACAGGAAGCCTTGAGTTCTTGTGCAACTCGACGTGGAGGATATCCATGAGCGAGCCCTCACATCTCTCCAGGATATACTATCTCTATATTGCGCCATGTGTGAATTGAGAGGACTGTCCCCGTATCCTCCTCCTGATAGACCGTATATTTCTGTATACACTTGTAGCGACGTAGTCCATCCAATGGTTCTTCCCAACAGTTCTCTGCCTTGTGTATGGGGAGCTCGGAACGACTCGATGCGGCGGCTATCGTTGTGTTGCGTTTCGTTGCGTTCGGAGAACGGATGGATTGTTATTACGATAGGCCATCGTACGAATACTTGGTGAATAAAAGTGAATAAAGAGTGGAATAACTTGCACAGATGAAGCAATTCAGTGAGTTTGTACGGAGACGGAGTATACAGAGAGAAAAGATAAGGAAAATTACGGTACGGACGATACGGCAGCTCTACACCCCAAGAGGCGCCGGTGAGTGGAGAGCGCAGCGGAATCCCAACAACGGGGTTCTGTACGGTAATCCGCATTCGCATTCTTACACGCCAAAATCTTTTGTTCGCTGAGAGTTCCGGTCCGATAGTTTCCCGTCCTTCCTCAAAACTTCATTCCATCAATCATCGCTCATCGCTCAGGGTGCACTGCCCATTCTCGCTCAATTTGTTCTTGTTGTGTCTTCGTTCCTTCCTTGTATCCCCCTTTTAATACACAACACACCAGGTGCAATGGCTGCTCCCCGATTTCTCCGACCTGCCGGTCGTCTTCTCCAGTCGCGCATTGCAGCCCCAATTTCTCGCCCAGCTTTCCGATTGCCAGCTGCCACTGCCCAGTCCATCTCCAACCGCCGCACATATGCCACCGAGGCTTCCAAAGAGATGACCGTCAGAGATGCCCTGAACGAGGCTCTTGCTGAGGAATTGGAGAGCAACGAGAAGGTGTTCATTTTGGGAGAGGAGGTTGCGCAATACAATGGAGCGTACGTACTGAGTTCCGGGGCGGATTTTCTTCAGCGAGATGGAGCTGACAGATATGAATAGATACAAGGTTACTCGAGGTCTTCTTGACCGTTTCGGACCTAAGCGTGTCATTGACACTCCCATTACTGAAGCTGGTTTCGCCGGTTTGGCCGTTGGTGCTGCTTTGGCTGGTCTCCACCCTGTCGTAAGTGCTTGAACCTTGCCCGGTCAATTACAATGCTAATATCTGATTGATATAGTGTGAATTCATGACCTTCAACTTCGCCATGCAAGCCATCGACCAGATCATCAACTCTGCCGCCAAGACCCATTACATGTCCGGAGGTATCCAGCCCTGCAACGTCACCTTCCGTGGTCCCAACGGTTTCGCTGCCGGTGTCGCTGCCCAGCACTCGCAAGACTACTCCGCCTGGTACGGAGCCATCCCCGGTTTGAAGGTTGTCGCCCCCTGGAGCGCCGAGGACGCCAAGGGTTTGTTGAAGGCCTCCATCCGTGACCCCAACCCCGTCGTCTTCCTCGAGAACGAGCTTCTCTACGGCCAGTCCTTCCCCGTGAGCGAGGAGGCCCGCAAGAGCGACTTTGTCCTCCCAATCGGAAAGGCCAAGATTGAGCGCCCCGGAAAGGATTTGACCATTGTTACATTGTCCCGATGCGTCGGTCTCTCCCTCCAGGCCGCTGCTGAGCTCAAGGAGAAATACGGTGTCGACGCCGAAGTTATCAACCTCCGATCCGTCAAGCCCCTCGACGTCGAGACCATCATCAAGTCCATCAAGAAGACCGGTCGTTTCATGGCTGTCGAGTCTGGTTTCCCCATGTACGGTGTCAGCTCTGAGCTTCTCGCCGTCGCCATGGAGTACGGCTTCGACTATTTGACTGCCCCTGCCGTGCGTGTCACCGGTGCCGACGTGCCCACTCCATATGCCCAGAAGCTCGAGGAGATGAGCTTCCCTCAGCCTGATACCATTGTCGGCCAGGCCGTCAAGCTTCTCCGACTGTAATTTTGTTTCAAAAGCCCTTTAATGTAGACAAGGAGAAAAGAAAAGAACAGACCTAATTTTCTTTTATCTAAGCATCTAATTTTGTCATGTGTCACATATTGTTAGAGCACTTTTCTTTTCCTTTGTCAACTTATTCTTTAGCAATACTAGAATTGTACGACATGTTTGATTTTTCGATTGGGGGATATAAATCAAGGATATCATAAGACGCCGAGCTCCAAACATGAAGATCAAAAAGTATATACAAGAAGTAGTGAAGCCATGATTATGCAGAAACGGCTTTAATCCCAGGACACCCGTCAAAACACTCAGTCGGCTTCAATGGATCATAATATGCCTGCTCTGAATCGCCATTCCTATATTCATCATCCGTATCACTCTCGACATCGGTATCAAGTTTTCTCGGATCTGCTACATTCGTCGTTCTCGTAGACGTCGTTTTATTCTCAACCATATCGTCATCATCGTCATCACCACCAAGAACATTCTTCCTTACCGGCGCCGCCGTACTCGCCGCAGACGCCGCAGGCCCCTTGACAGTCGTAAACGAACTCTTGAATCCACCTTTCTTAAACCCTCCCCCTCCCGTTGTCGTCGTCCCCGCCGCCGCCGCAGAAGCTGTAGTAGTATCAACCCTCACAAGCCCCGCCTCCGCATCAGCTTTCCGTTCCGCCTTGCGCGCTCTCTCAGCCGCATTGGGATCTCTCGAGAGTTGCTTAAGGTCCTGCAGACGTTTGCGGTGTTGATGGTCGTAGGAGCCGATGTGTGCTTCGTATTCGGGGTGGCGCGAGTAAGATTTATTGCAGAGCGTGCATGTGAAGGAGCTTAGGGCTGAGCGGGCTGAGTCTGTCTGTAGAAGTAATTAGAAATGGATGAAAGTTTGCTGGGAGGAGTGGGCGGCGGGTGGTTTACCTTTGGGGCCGGGTTTGTGAAGCCGCGCTGTTGGACGGGTTAGTCTCTGAACCGTTTTCCTTCCCTGTGGCTCGGAATGACGTGTACTTACAGGCGCCATCGCGTATTTATTTTTTATATTCAGAAGCTGACTTGTGATGGTTGTCCTGGTGTTAAAGTTGATGTCCGGAAGAAATGTCAGGTTTACCCGCCGAGATCAGATAAGATAAGAGCTCGGTCCGCCTTCTTTTTCCGTGGAAGCGCATACAATACAACAGCTACAGCCATATAAGTTACGGGAGTATATGAAGCTCTTCTTACAAGATGGAAAGTTTATTTATTTATCATAGTTTGCACCTTTTGTTCTTCTAATTTGACTGGGTGATGTGACTTTTATCTTCCTTGAACCGAGGTCTACTCCGTAGAAGGCCAACTCATCTTGCCTGACAGTTTCAAGATAGTCTTCCCTAGAGACATACATACAGTATTCCCAATTCTAGTTCGCTTCTTCTCTCTCTACTGTCATGCTAGTACAGAGTATATATTTTCATTTCAAAACTGATTGTTGATTGTACAGGGAAAGCAGCCAATCAGCAAGCTCGGTGGCTGCTGGGATGACGCAACCAATCACGGCCAGCCAATTCCTGTTTTTCTCCCCTGACCTTCCCTCTACAGTTCTTCTATCTTCTTCTCGCTCTCATCTTTGCATGTGGTGGAAGCTTTTCGATATGTCCTTTTAATGTGATACGACAATACACTAATAATCTAATACCGTTTCGCTTCTCTTACTACCTTGCCTTCCGCTTTGTCCCCTTTCGACATCACGTCTGCCGCATTAAAAGTCCGACATTTAATTATCCCGAACGATCCAACGACCTGGCTGTCAGTTGATAGTCAACATGGCCAGACCAACGAGAACCGACAGCCTCCTGTCCGCCGTCGACACAATCGACACCCGCTCAATACTGTCAATGCAAGAACTAGACCCTTCGCCCGTCGACGATGATCCACCAGACATCGAAACGGGGGACTACTTCCCTGAGCCGACGAGTACAGCTGCAGGACAACCTCGATCTTTTGGTATTTCACGCATAGGACTCAAGTCGCATAATTGGGATTACTGGCGTGCGTTTCCCCGCCATCTCTTGAGGCTTTGACATGGTGGATGCGTTTCTTGCATATGACAAAACTAACGAATGTGTTCCAACGTACAGTCTCAGTGATTCAGCGATACTCTACATACCCACCTACAGTCTTCTTTGCCTTACATGCCGTCAATACCTCGCTCATACCTCTCGCCACGCGCTCATTACCCTCCAGTGACTCATTCTTACTGCTCACGCGACCAATTTACCAATCCCCCTCCCTCGAACCTGTCATGGTAGCACTCCCCATCGTCGCTCATATTGTGTCGGGTATCGCATTGCGCAGTATTCGGGCCCGCAGACGCGCCAAGAAGTACGGTGCTGAACGGCGCAGTCAGCGGTATCTGATCAAGTCCTGGCCTGTGCCGAGCTTACAGGCGAAACTGGGTTATGCTATGATCCCACTGTTGGGTCTGCACGTGGGCATCAATCGGATTATCCCTCTTGAAATCGACGGCGGTAGCTCAAGCGTTGGATTGGGATATGTTGCGCATGGATTTGCACGAAGTCCCTATTTCTGGAACCTCTTTTATATCTTGTTTGTTGCAACGAGCGTATGGCATTTAGTAGGTGGACTCGCGACTTGGATGGGCATCAGAGTTACAACCGTTCGAACGGAGAGGGGCTCAATCTCCAAGACTGCGGGCATACTTGGCGAGACTCGGGAAGAAAGGGATAGACGAAGGAAGAACAAATGGCTTGTGCATGGTATTGCTGGGCTTACGACTGCGATTTGGCTTGCTGGTGCTTTGGGGATTGTGGGAAGAGCTGGATCAGGCTCGAGCTGGGAAGCGACAGGCTGGGATAAGCTGTATTCGAGTGTGCCTGTTATTGGGGAGTGGTTGTGAGGGATTTCTTTTGTTTCATGCTTATGATGAAATGTGGCATGTCAGTATATATAATAGACTAATGTAATATACTAATCAACAATATCTTGAAAATTTAAGGTGTTGTAGTATTCCACATGCAAAATGATATAAAGTGGTCCGTGCGCTCAAAATATTTCTCCATCTTTTGTCGATGTTCTTCCGACAAATTTACTCCGCAACAGACCTCACATGCAATGATAGACCAATGAAGCGGGCATTTATTGCAATTGATGCTCTGTTCTATTCACCATTTCAATTAGTCACTGTTACAGCTCGGAGAAATCATTTTCAACCCCTCAATTACCGCTCAACAAGAGCAATGGCTACCACCAACGAGGCGCCAGCACCAGCGCCAACCGAACCCTCCAAAACAGTCGAGATCAACGGCAAAAATTACGAACCTGTCCAGGAGGGCCTAGCAACAATCCTCAAGCCCATCACAAACGAACCCTCAAAAATAAAACCTCGCGGCAGCGGATTTGAGCAGCAAGTCTCGGTGTTCTACAACCCCATTCAGCAATTCAATCGTGATTTGAGTGTGCTCGCAATCAAAGCGTTTGCGAATCATCATGTTGCGGTTATACAGGAGCAGAATGCGCGGAAGAAGGTGAGAAGAAAGAATAGGGGGAAGAAGAGGAAGAGAGAGGATGGGGAGGAGGAGGATGGTGCTGTTGGAGGTGAGGGTGAGGCGGAAGTGACGAAAAAGCATCATGGGGAGGGACAAGAGCAGGGCTCGGATGAGGTTGTTGTGGCGGCGGCGGTGCCTCCGGAAGCAGAAGTTGATTCTGCCTCGACGGCGGCAAAGCCGGTGAAGTTTCAGATCCTTGATGCGCTATCTGCTACAGGTTTGAGAGCGTTGCGATATGCCAAAGAGATTCCCCAAGCGACACGAATTGTGTCAAATGATCTGTCTCCGACGGCCGTGGAAGCGATTAAACTCAACATCAAATACAACGAAGTCGAGAACATCGTCCGACCCAACGTCGGCGATGCGCGCGCATACATGTACAGTCTCCAAGGCGAAAATCACACGAATGACGGAAACGGGAAGAAGTTCAATGTCATTGACCTCGACCCTTATGGCACTGCAGGTATGTTCCTAGATGCCGCGGTCCAAGCAGTCAACGATGGAGGTATGCTTTGCGTAACATGCACGGATGCAGCTGTTTTCGCATCGACTGGGTATCCCGAGAAGACATATGCGATGTACGGAGGTATTCCCGTGCGACTACCGCATGGACACGAGGTTGGACTCCGACTCATTCTTCATGCCATCGCGAGCTCGGCATCTAAATATGGACTAGCTGTCGAGCCACTTCTTTCCTTGTCTATTGATTACTACGCTCGAGTCTTTGTGCGCGTTCACAAGTCACCAATTGAAGTCAAAGCTCTGTCTTCGACCACGATGCTGGTATATAGCTGTGATTCCGGTTGCGGGGCATGGACAACGCAATACTTGACCAGCACCAAGACCAAAACGGGCAAGGACGGTAATGAACATACTAATTACTGCCTGGGTCAAGCTCCTACGGCCTCACCATTATGTGAACATTGCGGATTCAAGACGCATTTGGCCGGTCCTATGTGGGGAGGACCATTGCACAACCCTCACTTCATTCATAAGATCTTAGATCTGATACCTGAAGTCGATCCAAAGACGTATCGTACCTTGTACCGAATTGAGGGGATGTTGACAACTGCCCTGGAAGAAGATTTGGATCTCGCTACTACCCCTCAGGGAGCTGAAACCGAGGACACAACAACGACAGAAGCGAAAGAGGAGCCCAAACCGGAAGAGTCAGAATCAACCCCTATCATTCCCCGCCTCTCGCCAGCTCTTAAAGAGAAATACCCCTTCTTCGTCAGTTTGAGCGCACTCGCGAAAGTCCTCCATACCCAAACAGTGCCTATTGACTTGTTCCGGGGCGCATTACACGGTCTAGGTTATCGCACAACGCGCAGCCACACGAGACCCAACAGCGTCCGCACCGATGCACCGTGGGACGTACTATGGGAAATCATGCGCGAATGGCTCCGTCAAGATGCGCCGCCACCATCAAAGGAGGCAAATCGAGAACGATACAAGCCCGGTAGTGCGGGAGCAGGAATCATGAAGAAGGATAGGTCGAGATTCGCTGAAAGTAGTGCACTCGATGCATTGAAGACGGAACTCGAGACTGCGATCCGAGAAGGGAAAGATGTGGCTGATCTCACGACGAGAATTGAGGCAGCTCTGTACCGAAAAGGTCGTCCTGGTCCTACCCCTGCTGTTGCAGCAGCAGAACCAACCACTCCTGCTGCTACCACAGCAGCTGCAGCGGCGAAAGGAGACAGACCGCACCCGAGCACATTGACCATAAAATTCGACGAATCCCTCGGCAAAAAGTTCTCAACCGAGCTTAGGAATAAGAAGAAAGTGGCTCGATATCCACTCAATCCGGAGCAGAATTGGGGTCCCATGAGTAAGGCGACGGGGCGGTAGTGTTTTATCGCTGCTTAGTTAGATGTGATTATACAGGGGAGATGGTTGTATGAATATGCATATGATGTGAGACGGTTATCCGAAGTGATACAAGAACTCGTTGTTCTATCTTATAAATTGTAAGTGCTGTATGTATATATCGCTAGAATCGATAGGATACTTCTACGTCTACTTCGAGATACGTGGTGAAGATGGAATGCCCTTGGGTGGTTCAATGTTCATTCTCGTCAATTTGTATGTGTCTGTAGCAATGTTTTGAATACTAACTACGTATTCATAACTATTAGCCTTGTTCTATCATCCGATTATTGACGGCGGCATGTAACATTTGAATCTGAAGCTTACCTAGGTACCTTGTAGTATGTAGTATGTACTGTGGGCGATGGATATGACAAGGGTCACATTAACGCCTCAAGAACTACATCTACAATCTAAAAATATAAGTTACGTGGATTTTATTGCTCAGCCACCTGTGCAGTCACCCGACGCTAGATGTCCTAACATAGTGAAGCCTTCGATATCCAGAGACCAGGGCACAGGTGTTCCGATTTGATACATCTGAGGCCAGGCACTGTGAACATGATCACTACGTATTATGGACAAATTAGGCAATGTCAATATCATAGTAAAAAAGAACAGACCGCCACACAGGAACTTGAGCTGAGCGGAGATAGCTATGTAGATAATAAAGACTAGACCAGGCAATGCCACCAGATATCGATAGATTTTGAGGTCTGTTGAAGGATTAGATCTACAATTCCCTTCATCAGGACTTTCTTTCACAAGGTCTGGAAAGCCCACCACCTCTCGATCCTAGGAACTACGTACATACAGGTGATGAAGAGCTGAGGCTCCCCGATCCCCAAGGGAAGTGGCCAAACATCAGAACAAGGAGACATTCAAGAAACCGAAGAAGAGATGAGACTCGGTATGCATATGGCTGGAAACTTCCTGAGATAGAACTGTTGGATTGCCGCAGAATCGTTTCGACAAGGTTTTACTGTCCTCGGGATCTGCTATTATCATGGAGTTCGCGAATAAGTTTGGCCTCCAGTGGAAAGAAAGGCACTCGTGTCGAGAACGGCGTAATTCATGTACGCAGCAGAAAGGAAATTCTTACTCTCGACAGCAAAGAAGCCAGAAAGCCGGTTTCATCGAGCTTCTTCAGAAAGGAAAAGAAGACCTTCGATGGAAAGCTCAACGCTTTGGACGCGCACGTTCCTGATTGATAGTTTCAGCCGTTTTAGGGCTGAGGTTTTCTTACTTTGTGCTTACTTTGTGCCCGTGGAGTTGCATCATCATATTAAGGAGTGGTTTTATAGTGTTTTTCCTGCATTTTCCACATGAAGAAATCCCAGTAGGTAATAACAACCTTACCAGTGAGCGTATCATAATACCGTATTGTGAATAATACGCAGCCTAAAACCTTCTCGAAAATGTAGTTTTAGCTTTTCTGTTCACCTAGGACAGCATTTTCCCGAATGGGGAATGTGGCTTTGATGTGGTCAGTACTCAATGTACTGAAATCTCCAACAAAAATGCGCTGCGTAGCGAGGACTGGTCTATCACCGTATTACTTGTCAGTACTATGTAGATTCAAATTTCTTGACCGTCCCCAATCGACACCCCACCTATGTGTCGGCATGCACCCGACGTGTAGTGATTGGATATCAGAAGTTCAGCTTCAAAACTCAGCTCGAAGCCCCCCCCCCTTTCCCGTCTTTAATCTCGCCTTTCGTGTTATCTCAGAAAGCGGTACAGAACAAAAGTTCTCAGGGACGCCTTTTGTGTAGATAGTGTCTTCTACCGAGCAAGTCAGCTCGTATTATAGAATACCTACTTGTTTATCGATCCAAAAAGCTTTGCAAAACCACTAGAAACTTATCTCTACTTCGTCACTAGGGCAAATCTGAATTGATTCGGCGCTTGAAACTATATAATGTACGGAAATTTCAACGGATATGAGAGGTCCTCTTCACCTTCTCAGCTTCCCTGAATTTGCCTAAATATGGACCTTCCTACAATTGTCTTCATTCCAGGTGCGTGGCACACCCCCGAGTACTATGGACAGGTCATTGCCATACTCCAAGCTCAGGGTTATCCAACAACTACCGTAAGCCTACCCTCTGTGGGTGGTTTATCGACAATGTTAGACGACGCTGCTGCTATTCAAGATAGGGTGTCTAGGCTAGCCGACGAAGGGAAGAAGGCCATCCTAGTAATGCATTCATATGGCGGAATCCCTGGAACCGAGAGTGCCAAAGGATTAGCATGGAGAACCCGGCAGGCGGAAGGGAGGTCTGGTGGCATAGTCCATCTGGTGTATATTTCTGCCTATCTTGTCAAGGAAGGGATGAGTGTGAGCGGGATGGCGAACGGCGCCGAGTGGCCGCAATTCCTCAAGCTGGAAGTGAGTCCGATAGATATACTTTGTGATTAGGGATGGGACTAACAACACTCAAAAGAATGGAATGGTCTTTTATGATCCATCTGCAGCAGTGCAGAACCTCTACAATGACTTTCCTGACGATCAAAATCCCGAGACATGGGTTTCAAAACTTCGACCACAATCTGCAGCGTCCTTTGATGGATCACTCACCTATCCTGCTTACCGGGATATTCCAACAACCTACCTGCTGTGCGAGAAGGACCGTTCCATACCAGTAGAGATTCAGCAAGTCTTCGTGCAAAACTGCGATGGATATATTAGATTGGAAAGTTGTCAAGCAGGTCATAGCCCAATGATTACCATGCCCAGTTTAGTAGCTGAGACCATTGTAACGGCCGCGCAGCATACAAATAGCCCACCATGATGGAGCAAGATAGGAATATTAATATATATGCAATAAGTTATCTATTGGTTGGCGCCGTAGTTCAAGGATTGTCTTTCAAATCTTCCTTTGCTCTAATATAGATATTACAGCTACTGACCACGCCAATTTAGAGGATAACGTTATCCTCGCATCCACATGCTTACTCCGTATCTACAACAAACTTCGACAGTACCTTGACTCTGCTAAGTGGAGACTGACACACAGTACGTCTGCGTTCGCTGAGATAACGTTTTAATACGAAAACTTGTCGTTTACGAGCCTCTCGCTCAGTTTCCACAAGCGCTCCTCGTTACCAGGTCCAACGGCGTAGTCATACTCCTCTGGAATGGGCTTTATCTGGTTGTCCTCATCTAAGTAGCCGCCATTTTGATCTTCCTCGGTAGTGTGTTAGAGAGTTAACTTTGTCAGAGAGTTGATGTGGTTTCACTTTACCTGCAATAGACGGATCAAAGGCTGCAACTAGCATGCCTGCCGCCCCTTGTTGGACACTTTTATACTCCCTTGGGATACCAGACACTTGAATAGTCAGCTTCTCACGTCAATAATAAAATTCCAGATGGCACTTTACACATATCTAAGTCCTCCTGCGTCAGATGACGTCCAATATTTGTCCAGATAGCTAAGCATGCGTCAGCCATGAACAGGAGAAATCGATGATTGCCATACTGCCTGGATGAATGCTAAACGAAACGATGCCTCTACTTGATAGCTTTCGAGCTAGTGCCGCGCTGAAAAGGATGTTTGCAGCTTTGGACTGGGCATATGCTTGCCATTTATTATACGGCGTATTCTCGAAACTGATATCATCCCATAGGATTGGGCCCAATTGGTAGGCACGGCTGCTCACGTTGATAATGCGAGCGCCCTTGTTCAGCTTTGGTAGTAGCAGGTTGGTGAAGAGAAACGGTCCTACATCTCACGTTTTCAGAAGTTGATATACCGGAATTCGTCGAAGGGGCATACCGATATGATTAATCGCAAAGTGCGACTCGATTCCATCAGCCGTTAAAGCGAACGGAGCCGCCATAACGCCGGCAGCATTCAGAATTACATCGAAGTTTCCTTCGTATGCACTTAACGTTGACACCGCTTCTCTCACAGCATGCTGACTACCGAAGTCAAACGCAAGCAGCTTGATCTTCGTTTCGGGATTCTGTGCTAGGATTTCTGACCTGGCCTGTTCTAAAAGTGGTAGCTTTCGGGCAGTCAAGACCAGTACTGCGGGCCGTTTTGTCGCAATCGCTTTCGCAGCTTCTAAACCAAGAGATTTCGGACTAGTCCCAGTGATAATTACTAGGCAGGGTGTTAGAGAATGCTTTAATCCAGACCAGCTACTTACTGTTCTTGCCCTCGATTTCAGACCCGAGTGCCTTTGCCGCTTCGTCGGCCGTACTTTCGAACGTGAAACTGGGCATTGTTCTAGAGACCTACCGGCGGGTAGTGAAACAGACGAAAAGTCGAAAATTTCTTCTCTATATTAATCCTCTGACTGGGTGGCGTATGTTCTGAAATTGTCTTTTTGCCCTTTGGCACGGTATGGTACTTCCTGACTTGCTCGTTGTGGACCATAAGTTCAGCCACGCCCACAATACAAGACCTTCCTGAAAAGGAATATGGGGTAGTTTAAAGTTTGCATTTTGCGCAGGGTAATCTGATATCTTGTATTAGTCTGTTTTGTCTGTATTGGAAAGACCTGTAAAGGGTTCTCATGGTGGCTTTTGGTGTCGGAAGCCACCCGACGGATATCATCAAATCGAAAGCTGAGAAACTTAATAAAACCAGAAAACATACTACTAGACTAAAAACGAGGTTCCGTTATAGGGTGGTATAATACGTGGCATATATAGTCATTTTCTGGTCTGTCAAAAGCGTTCAAATACCTATGGCATTCACATTCTAAAAAGGGCGGATGTGAATAGTGGGCATCCTTCACAGCCCCATTGATCTCATATTCGACCATTGTCAAACTGCCAATTTCTCAGACCTTCTTCATCAACCAACATATACGTGTATCGGCCTGCATAACTGAGATGGAGTACCTAGGTACCTATACGAACCATATTTGCCCGGCCAGGCGGGGGTTTCCTTTTTCAGCTGCGGCCACTTTTGTGAGGGCGCTCACACTCCGGCGAACAGAATAGTTTTCAGTCTGGACTCATGCTCACTGAAGGTCGAGGGGAGCAATTTCATGTCAAATAATCGCAAGGAATTGCCTTGCGGTCTCTATGACATGACGCTGTTTGCTTGGGTACTAAGCTGATGTGACAGTGGTCAATTCTAGCTAGCTAGGCACCTGCGTACAGCGAATATTGAGCATGGGAAAGGAAAGAAGAAGAAATCTAAGAAATCTCCCACTGGAGGTCCTTTCATGTGCGGTCCTCGATGTTCCCCTACTTCCCAATATGGCACAGCTGAAGGCATTCCCGTTACGGCACCGCCTACGTTCCTAGCCCTAGGTATCCGCGGATTGCTCTGGTCAACCCCCAGTGGCTCCGTACCAGGCCGCTGGGGCTTAGAGGACTGTCACAGCTGATGTGCAGCCGTGTCTAGTTGACACCCAGTCACATTAAGCTTCGCTTGTATGGTTCCATAGCTAAAACCCGAAATAAGTACATATATAGTAGAACTTTCAGTATAGTTTGCCCAAAAAAAGCTTTAGAATATGAAACGGAGACTGGTGGAGTGAGGAACAACTTATTTTGTGGTTTTAAAAATCTTGCGCCTGTTTATCCGGAATCATATCAAGGAGGGTAGTTCTAAATAATGGACCAGGTCCGTTAAGAATGGGTACTCATATCTCATGCGGCCTCATGAAGTCAACAGTGACTATATAAGACTACTTGCTTCCTTGTGACATACACTAGATAGGAAGAGAGTAACAAATGCTTAGAAATACCGAGCTAGTGTGTGAGGGCTCAATCAAATGTCATTTGGAAGCTAATACGAGAAATCTAAGCATAGGGAGGAAAAGGAAAGTATTGGTTCTACACGATCCCGCATCACGAAGCATAGGACAGTGTAAGGCTGGTCCAACTAGCCTAGGATTGAGCTGATCAATATATTGTAATAACCTCAATTATAACTGGTTCTCTAAACTATCTGCTGGGGGATGAAGGCCATACTTATAGGCACTCATTGCCTACCTTCTCTGATCGTATGGAGAACCCTTTTCCAACGCTAGATACAAAGCCTCATTTTTGACAAGGTGAAACAGTTTATAAAGATATGAGGCTATTCGCAACGCAACAAACACATGTAACAAGGATCTGGAGGTGCCTTAGTGTTGCAAGATGTGCGTACAAGGCTGTCATTCAAAGCACCTTTGTATGAGGCCGGTGTATGAAGCACGTATGTGCGTATGTAAACGTATGTAAGTGTACATTGCAACAAATTGCTAAACTAATAGGAAGGGTGCAAACATGAAGCTATCCCTGGTCCTAGCCCTTCTTGTTCAATCCTAATCATGTGCTCTCTGTCCTTACCTCTAAGTCAGCAAATCTCATAATCTTCTGTATAGCCTCAGCACCAGCCGTCATAAGTGTGGCTAGTGTTAACTGAATAGTGAGAAGCCCTCATATTCAGTGAGCACTCACTGAGCAACAACACAGTCCCCAACATTCATCACTTAACAACACTGAGCAGTTGATCTCATGGACAGCAAATCAAGACTATGAATTATGATGTATGCTCTATCTGCATGTAAATTAATATTTACCTTACTACTGTACCCCTATCTAACAGCTTCCTTGCAAGTTCTATAGTAATATTCACCTGGTAGATAACATCATGCGTCTTCAAGCGCTCATATTTAGAGAAAGGTTGCATCTTGGATTGAGGAAGGAATCTTCTGGTCCTCTAGTTACTATACAGCTTACTACTCATATAACTCCAGTTACATTGCTAACTCTGACTCTATTACAGACTTAGTTAAATACTATGCAGTGAATTGATATCTTTCTTGTTCAACTATATCTAGAAACTCTTGTCCTCAGATAATGATAGGAGTATGTTTTATTCGATAATGGCCATGAACTAATGCGTTCCCTCTCATCCAATCATCTGCCTCTTTTTGTCCGACTAGTTATCTACTATATAGTAAACCTACCTCTTTATCTCGTTTTCTGTTGCCATCACAAGATATAAAAATATTGACCTTTGGAAAAGATTTCCCATCATACGCAGAACGGCTAGTCTCTCGAGCACCGGTTCATGCAGCTGCTAGTCATTCTTTGGGCCTGTGATTTGCAAGCCCTTGCAATGAGTGGCTCTGAAAGTAACTCGTTGCAACACTTGATATTAGGTCTGCTAGCACCAGTTTTTGTGATAAGATCCGCTATTTCAGTTTTTATAGAATGAGTGGAATAAGGAAATGAGGGGTGAATGGGTCGTAGGTATGAATTTCATGTATGATCTAGGCTGAAGTAGATTCTCTGCTTGGCACTGCTTTAGTCCTGTGAAGGTTCTGCTTGATCAATGGTTATTTGCGTTAGGTCAATTTGTCTCTCCCCATTCCTTGCTATTTTTACCACTCTTAAAATGGAGACCCCATTTTAGGCTGTCTTGAGATTCTTGAAACACTGGTGCGTTTCTGCCCAATGAATTACGGGTAGTCCACGTTAGTCAATGCGATACTGAAACATTGAGCAAGAAGTAATCAGAGTCTGTTATCAAGAAGCATTCCGTCTGGTCAAATCAGAGTTTCAGTTCGAGCATATAACAAGATTCGTAACACAAGAAGTTGCTTTCAACAAGCAACGATGAGGCTACATCACACTCTCATACACTGAGTGCGTTTGCCTTGTCAATGGTCAGGTCATATCTTTTTTGAGTTCTGGCCAATGAAAGGTAGACAAGCTGCATAACCATCTGCAAAAGCTTGAGTGTCTTCCAATTATGAATGCCTCGTTGCCGCCCAGGACCTCAAAGTTAGCCTTGCCATTCTTTCGTCGTTCAGCCTTGTCGAGGCTCTGAAAACCCCCCTTTCGGAAAGACTTGAGCAAGAAGGAATGTTCTATGCTGCTGATCTCTGTTTACGTTCATCACTCATTGGATACATGCTTGCAATCTGATGAGAATCAACGATGGAAACTCCGTCCAAGAAGGAATTCCAGATCGGCTGGATATGCGCACTGCCCATCGAAGCGGCTGCCGCGATCCAGATGCTCGATGAGAATTTCGGCATTCTTCAGGAGCAAGAAAGATCCGACACCAACACTTACACCTTAGGCCGGATCGGGCGGCACCATGTTGTGATCGCCTGTCTGCCAGACGGACAATACGGGACCACTTCGGCTACCACAGTCGCCATCAATATGATGCGAACATTCAGTGACTCGCTCCGCATTGGCTTGATGGTGGGTATCGGTGGAGGAGCTCCTTCCGTGGAACACGACATTCGCCTCGGTGATATTGTGGTTAGTCGTCCCGAAGGCTCTCATGGCGGCGTTATTCAACACGACATGCGGAAGATCAACAAAGACGGCAAGGTTCACCTTATTGGATCCTTAAATAGCCCACCGAAGCCTATGCTGAACGCATTAGCTCAAATGAGGGCAGCTGAACTGTATGATGATCCTCAGTATCCTCGTTACCTCCTGGAAGCTATTAGACGAAATACACGAACACGGAAAAACTTTAGCCGCCCTGATGACAAGTTCGACCGCTTATTTAAACAAGAGCACGAGCATCTTGACGATGCCACGTCCTGCGATCTGTGTCCAGTGATTTGGGAGGAGGATCGTTTTGCTCGCGAAGATAGTGATCCACATACTCATTACGGAACGATCGCTTCTGGGAATACCCTGATCAAAAACGGAAAGATTAGGGAGGCTATCCGCAAGGAGACCGGTGCATTATGTTTTGAGATGGAGGCAGCAGGCCTGATGGCGGACTTCCCTTGTCTAGTAATTCGTGGCATATGTGACTACGCTGACTCGCACAAGAATAAAAAATGGCAAGGTTATGCTGCGCTTGCCGCGGCGGCTTTTACGAAGGAGCTGCTGGGTTATGTGCCAAAGGGGGTATCTCAAGAGAGTTTAGTTGCAGATATCTGTCGTAAGTAATTTGTAGCATTGTATGGCAATGCCCGACAATCTAACAGGTGGAGACAGAACAACAGATTACGACAATTCTTTCCACAGGTTAGTCTAGAGAATGACATGAGCAACAATCTTGCTTAACCAGGCTTTAGTGAAAGATATTCGGAAGGATACTCATAGTACGGATGCAACTGTCAAGAAGCTGAGCCAACGCGGAGATGACCAAGAGTTTCAAATCATTATGAATTGGCTTACGCCGGTAAACTATGCTCTGCAACAAAGTGATTTGATCGCCCGACGGCACGAAGGAACTGGGGAATGGTTGTTGAAGTCAAATCAATTCCAGCAGT